>JAGVSQ010004916.1:0-18510 GCA_022683975.1 Rhyacophila evoluta | reverse complement strand
GAATTGTGGACAAACGAACGAACGAACGAACATACATATTTTGACTTTTATATTTTAGATATTCTCATTTTGCGCACACGTATCACACACGTGCAGTCAGAGAATTCACAGATGTGAGAGGGACATGTTATAACAGTCAGATGGAACGATATCAATACATAGTATGTTAGTATTACGTGTTTAATATCAATAATATGATTGATTATGATACATTAATTAGTTCACCTTCATTATGTATATTTTCTTCATGTTATTAAGATCATTGAATAAACGATGGGTTTATGGAATAGTATACCACCCTGCCGATGGATAAATCTTCGATTGTATAGTTCGATATGTTACGTTTCTATAGAATTTTTGCGGTATTCACATGCTATATTTTTGGAGTAGATATGTTTAAAAAAATCCACATTGCCTTGCCTTGTATCTTGTAACAATACGATTTAATTTAATTGAAATTCTTATGTATATTAACATTTCATATTTATAATGACGAAAATCAATCAATAATATGGATCAGTAAATACTACTACTGAATGTACCCACCATGTATTCGCTACGTCCTTAGGCGTGGTCTTAATCAGGCCTATCCTGGAGCTCTGATATCGAGAAGCGATCTAACTTTATTCGGCGAGATTGTCTCGGAAGTAAAACAATAAGTACTATAACTAACAATATTGTTATTGAATAGGAATAATGTTACTAAAAATAATAAAGCGATATTATTGGATGTATTCTAAACCTAAATATTACACAATGTAACAATGAAATCTTTTTTTCATTCCTAAATGAATGACTATCCTGCCGGTAGTCATCCCAATGCGGAGAGCAATGGTGATGTATAACGAGATTGCCTCGGACATTGATGTTTTCCACCGATTTGAGGTAAGTTTAGATGGATATATATAATAATGTATATAATAGCACATTATTAGAATAGGATCTGTCTAACTTACTTGGTAGACACTTCCTCCTTCCTTCTGTATTTTTTAAAAATTCTTACTTATATTTTCACAATATTGCCTTTGTTTTATATGCGTTCTCATTGATTTTATCAATATTTGTGTTATAATCATATGTATGTCGTGTTGTAAATGTATTGAACTTTTAATTTGTAATGTTACAACAGTGGTAAAATAAGTAAATAAATAATATGTGTCATAAAGCTTTGAGATGGAATATTGTCATGAATTAAGCTTAATAAACAATAAAAGTTCCTTTATTGTATGACTGAAAATTTGGAACTCGCATGGTCCGCCGGGACGTGTTATTAGTCAAAGCTTTTAAAGATGTAAAATTACAGGCCAAGTGCATGAGAAAAAGCGGTCGAGCTTTATTACAGGGAAGGCTGCCCGTTGCCCAACTCATTTTCTATAACGACGAATTACTTAACTACGCATATAAAAAAAAGTTACAACTTTCAGAGAAAATTATGCTAACACTAACGAATGTATTTTATTGAATCGTGTTGGCTCTCTAATCGCAGTGGTAATTGATTGATAAAAAAGCTCGTACTGAACCACTATTACGCTGATCGTAATTTGCCAAGACTTTATAAACCAGTTTTTTTTATTTAAATTTTATATAAAAATGTTGTTTTTATCTACATTAATAATATACTGCTGACGCTTTTTGTGTTATTTTTTGGAAAAGCAATTATTGTATTATGCTAATTTATACGTACACGAACACCACAGTTTCAATTTTATCGATAATGATTACTAAGAAAACATTCACTACCGGATCGGATTATTATAAACATAAAATTTTAGATACAAAACAGTAGAAACGGTTGAGCGGGTTATTTTAATCCGATTTAAATTTTCAATATCAAGATATAAATTAAGATTTTTTTAACCGAGCGCACTTCAAACGTAAAGCATGTGGATCTCTTCAGAGTGAAGACTATTTATAAAAACCGTTTTCATGAATATTGATAGTCAGCCCATTTATCTAGATATATAGTCTTGCACTTTTTTACGTCGCAACGTGATTTGAAGCCGCAATATCCGGTCGAAAATTATGTGTGATTACCAACTTACAAGTATTTTTCCATTAAACAATATACTAGTAAGTGTCTAGACTTCTTGCGCTAAAAATTTTTTCGTCATATTCGGTACATGCTACATATAAAAATAGTAAGAATATCCTTCATTATATTTCTCCAATTTAATCATACACGTAATATAAAATAAAAATACAGCAAACACTGAGTAAAAAAATTTAATAAATAGAGTTTATTCGAATAATTATTTATTAATTTAAAATGATTTTTGTTTATTACTACTGAGAAATATAATACCCTGGCCATCAAATCTGCTGACAGAGCAATTTGTAGTGATGCAATGATGAAGGGATGGTGTTGAGGAGTTGACCGAAATAGAATTAATTAATGTGTACGTCTTAAGAGTGGCTACTCTTGCGTGATTGCATTCAGCCGATAGGTTGGAATGCATAGTATTCGTATATAACCACGGAGGGATAACGTATAACTCCATAACTAACTATTTATAAAGTGTTTCCAACTATAATTATTCAACTACGTTAGATTGTTAGATATTTATCACATATGGAAGTTTACCAGTTTTAAATAATTCAGAATTTAATGTTAGATATTTATTTATTTAATATACTGTTTGAAGCAAGTTTTTAAAACTGGACCTGATGACGTTTGTAAAACTAAATAAATATCTAACAAATGCTGACATCTGCATGATCGATCGCGTTTCGTGCTAAAATCCAGTAGGCATGTGTCAGGTGCAGTTTTTAGTTGGCATATCGGTAACACATCTGCATAAACTGTGAATAGAATAATATGGTGCATTCTTAGCATATCCAGCATGACATGTTAACTTTTATTTTTAAGCCATGTTTGCTTCGAAATTCGAGCATATGGATTTACGCGGTGCCAAGATATCCATTCAAGAGATCAAGAAATGGACACTGAATTACGCAAATTCGCAGTTACGCGATTTAAAAATTGACTAGATGGGTACAGATGACTCTAGACTGAATATACATTGACCGAGTAAAAAATGAAAAATCACATTACGCGATATCATTTGTCGACCAAATATTTAAAATTCGTAAATTTAAAAACAGACGTGTTAGCACGAGACTACGATAGATGCCACGGCGGCAATGCGACAGCAGCAGAGCGTCGACAGCAGAAATATGAAATAGCTGCTACTGTCGCTCTGCCGCCGTGGCATCTATCGTAGCCTCGGCCTTACTAGAATTATCCAATTTTCATAGGAACGTATTAACCACGTAACTCAAGGACTAGATGTATATGGATCTTCAGTAATGCGAAGACATGTCTTGACATAATTTTGCTGACGAAAATTGGTTATTAATCAATTGCTCAACCATCCAGTCCTGCACTTTTGGATTATTCAAAATCCGATAGCTGTGGGAATCGAGCACGCTAAGTTCTCGATTACCGGGGAAACAATGCTTACTTTACATTGAAGAATTCCATTAGCATCGTTTGAGTAATATATATTATTACATATTATTATTACTAAAAAAAGGAATTCTTAAATTTAATTTAATTTCTAATTAAATACTCGTATAATGGGCGCGACCATGCACGGGTATTTCAACTGAGATTGACATCCGTGATTTCTACTTCCAACATATGTATGGAGGTTGAACAGATTGTATACGAGTAATCACATTAAATTACCTATATTTTAGTAATGATATGATATTCAAACATATTTATCGGACCTATATAATTTCTGCTACTATCACCAAACAGGAAACATGATAAAATATTTTGACAAATAATGCAATATAAACATTCTAAAGTTCTATTAAAAATCTTCTATATCGAAAAGTACAAGGAATCTGCTTTGTGATTTATTTGAATTTCCAAAACTCTGAAAGATTTTTACGAGCTATGCGGTGATGTCATTTTAATGGTTGAACAACTGGTTCGCGATTAATTTAACGTGAGCAGTAGGCAATCTTCCAGGTTGATTATGGTATTGGATGTTAAAGCATGAAGACATTATCGTAAATCGAAATGGAAACTCTTCTGTATTTTAAGCAATGAAGCGTAAACATTGAGAAAAAAAAATGCTTATTTAGTATAACACTTGTATGGCCGTCAGCAAATACTATAGAATACCGTGTATTATAACTTATTTGTGTGTTTTTATTCTCCTCCGTAGAAGTTTCTTCATGAATACTTTCAAAAATATTATATAATTAGTCTAGTAAATATCTGCAGCATAATCATTTTATCAGATTTCTCAAATGAAAATTGGTGCTCGCTGCGTACTTTAAGCAATATGCTCAGGTGTAAGCATGCCATGTCATCATATCATCATTTCCCGACACTTATTTGACTGTTTAATTTTCTATATTTTTTGTGAAAAATACGGCGTCTTATTTATGACGTATTTAATTATTTTGAGGTGCCGACAAATAAAAGGGACGTTGTGTGATCATTCAGAACACTTGGGTGGGATTTTAAGGGATATTTAATGGCCTATTGTATAATTCAGTATTCGGAAAAAAAATACTTTCAAACGTTCAATTTGGCACTTCAAACATTTCTTATTTTTACTGTAACAATAGCCGACCCTAACAATCGCTTTTCACATTAATTCATACTTTGCCGACGCGAACCGTTAAATGACATCACTACAGTGAAAGTAGAATATAGCCCGCGTTTCGTTTTTGACAATATTAAAATACCTGTCACTTTTAAATGTTACATTGAATAAATTATCAAACATTATTGCGATGAAACCCATATTAAAAGAATGTCGGCTAAGATATTTTTATAACCATGGATATTAATTTCCGGCCAATACACCGTTTGATCATTTCCGAAAAAGGAGATTCGTTAATTAAAGATGAGAGTAACAACAATTATTATTTATACATGATAATACTTTCTTACTGAATATTGTAGTTACTATGCTTGAATAAATAATTACAGTTTTAAAATAGGATTAAACGGATAAAATATATCCTCTACAAACAATAAATAATATTTTTTGTTCGTTCAACTAACGAAATAGTACCAAAGATAATTAAAACTGTGGAAATGGCAAAAGATCGCAGTGTCGTATAATAAATTAGCTAGGCCATAAAGATTTAAAAGTGGATATGGGAAGCAAGAAGAGGCTGAGCAAACTATGTATAGGTTATATCGCGGTATTTTTTTAAAACAGCAAAAGTGCATTAAAGCTCTAGATAGCAAACACCGGAGAAGCTTTTCGCGCAGGTAGACCGACACTGCGATAACGGACTGTCCGAAAGCTACCCACCGCCAGATCTCCTCTTGACTTGGTCTAAAAACATAGCTTTTCAACAAAAAAAAGATGACTCATAAATCACTATGTCGTCGCCATGATACGGAAATTTACCAACTATCAAATTGATAGATTTTAGATAATATAATAGATGTTTTGTTAATACTATTTTAAATAAATAAATATCTATATGATAATGAAAGTTTTTGAAACAATTATGGTTGCATTCAATAGGTCTTAAGTCTCAATATAATAAATAACACCATAATCAGATGAATAAATTACTATAAAAAGTATATAAAAAATCGAAATATTGTACTTATAAGATATTTCACACTATCATTTTTCCTCATTTTCTTTGGGTTTAGGTCATTAGTGATCGACTTTACCCGTAGTTACAGAATTCAAAAGTATTCTTTTTACTCATTTTTACTAAAAATGTTAGTGAATTTTCGCTCCATGGCGACGATATTTATTTGACTAATGAAAATATCTTCTCGTATTAAATAGTTTATTTTTAAATACAACTATTTAATAATTTGTATAAATATTTATATAAGACTTGATAGTGCAACATAAATAAAATATGAAATGCAAAATAAATGCACAGACAAATTATGTATATTTATTTGTATTTCAAGTAACGAATTTTTATTTTTCATTGCCTGATTGATTTAATTAAAATCCGTCTTCGTTTACTTGCCATAAATTGTTTATTTTTTAAACGAATGGTCATAATATGAATAAAATATTATGGATGTATAGAATTTGTTCATTTTATATTTTTTACACATTTAAGTAACAATATTACTAAGAAATGCGTTCGATATTATTGTATTAAGTGGTAAGACATCTGGTAGGCACACATTTTTTTTTGTGAAAACTGATCCCAAAAATGGCCAAGTTTTAAATTTCATTCGAATCGTTGATATATTGCTGAAGTCTTCAAATTCGAAAGGGACCATAATTTGGACGATTGCCAACGATTTAATGTACTTAGCAGGTACCAAAGAACCCTCGACCGCAGCTATTCAACATTCAGGAAAAAAACAAAAGGTTGAAACAATAAACAAGTTAGCCAGCAGGTAGCACGTTAGGCATTTTAGCCTTCTCAGTTTCGCTACTCATTCGTACACAATAGAAATAAATGACTTCGGGGAATTTCAGTATTGAAAGATTAGTTCAGTTGAAATCGTCAAATTATATCTTTGTTTTATAGTAACGCAATTTTTATTGTATAACAACTACGACCCAAATAAAGGTTTTTTTTTTAAATTTCTTTCTAAAATACTTGAAATTTGATTCAAAATACACTAACCCAACATTGCATCGATGCAAAACTCTTTTACCATGTCCGAGATGGTTAATGAGATGTGACTACTGATTGTGGGTAACCATACAACTGCACGCATGGCAGCTGCGCACATGACAAGTCCACACATAAACAACTGCACACATGACAAGCGCACACATAAACAACTGCACACGTGACAGCTGCGCATATGATAAGTGCTCACATGACAAGTGCACACATAAACAACTGCACATATGACAAGTGCACACATAAACAACTGCACGCATGACAAGTGCTCACATGATATCTGCGCACACATTGAAGTGCTCACACTTACTTACACACACAGGAATTAATATTAAGACATTTATACTAAATTTACGTAATTATAGTATAGACAGATTTTTATTTCATTGATACATAGTCACTCTTTTTTAGCAATTTTGTAAATTTTATATAAATAATCTCGAGAATTCTTGAGACATTCGAGAATTTACAAAATTTAGAAGAAATATCCCTCATTCTTTTTATGGTCATTTTAATTTGAATATTGAAATATTAAAGGTCCAAACTTTTTAAATTCTCCATATTTTCGTAAACAATATCTCGTAAAAAAAAAATATTCCAACGCTAAAATTTAATAAATTAATTTTTCCTAGTGCACCTATGTACAGAGTATAGGTAAGTACATTAATGTACGTGTAAAATAATGGTATTTGTATCAAATAATATCCTCACTAATAATATCCAAAACAAATTAGGTACCATAAATAATAATATAAAACTTGATGATGAGCATACAGTGAAAAAAAAATACTTGGATTGTTGTATGATATGTTGTATGTCTGGTATGCTGTTGATTGCATAGTACAATAAATAATAAAAAATATATGTATTTGGATTTTCATATTTTTTTGTGCCATTCTCTATTTGTCGCGTACCATGTTATACTGCCAATTATTTGTTATCCTTCCTATATGTGAAACATATGTGCACCAAAAAATACACAGACTTAACAAACCAACTACACAGCACTATAATAACAACTACCCGAACGTGATTTACACACTTATATAATATTTCACATGCATTGAAACTGTATAAATAACCCTACTACGATAATTAAAGTCGTCATGCGGTGTGGTTTTCTAACTCTTACTAATAGATACATAAGTTCAAAACGATACCATTAAAAAATATTATTATACTGAAAATGATTATCTTATTCATATAAGCATGTTACTATCTCTACAAATAAAGATATGTACTCGAAATCTTTCGACGTATACTTTGAACAATTATTAAGTGACATTATGTTTGTGTTCACAACACTGTCGATAGAAAACGTCTACTAGTTACTTGTAGTGTAAAGCAACCGAAAATAACACCTGCACAATTACATTATAATAAAATACACGACGCAGTAGTATTTATCAGATTTACTGTGTACTTTGTACAACAAATTCTCCATGCGTTAGTACACAATGGGAATACAGATAGTATTCAGAAAGCGTGGACATGTAGCCAACCAACGTGTCATCCTCCAGGCAGGTGTTTATGGAGAAGAACTACTCGTGGCTACCAGCACATCAGCTGAATGCACACCTATCATCACATTTGCATGACAAAGTCGCGGGAATTACCATTTTAATAAAGGCGCGCTGGAATATGAACCTGACTTCGCTGCCAGTTCAGTTCATTTATTTCGAACCTCACTTAATCCCTGAGATTTAAACTTTCCGCCCGCTCTTGTATATGAGACATTGATAATTTAACAGAAATATTATTCAAGGCGCTTATAAAATAACGGTCCATGTAAAAGTTTAACATGTAGATACTAGTAAGAAGCTTAATATTGTAGCATTAAATAAATTTTACTTCTCAAATTACTAATCCCCAACTTATATTTATAATACAGATACAATATTTTATTCATCATATTTTAAATAATTTTATATTAAAGATTGAAACCAAAAAAAATGTATTATAATTACACTCAAACACCGATCGTTTTAAAGTACGATGTTATAGGGTGAAAAATCTCAGTATATAAACAGACAAATAACGATTCTGGGTTGCGAAAATATGACTCATAACCAGCACCCATATGAACTTTGTTTTGAACTTTTCGCGTTATGGACACGAAAAAAATTGCCTCAAGAATGAATAATTCATTCTTGTACTTGGTAAAATATTATATTTTTTTTTATACTTGAAGTTTATTTTTTAAATTTGTATTACACCTACGGTAGAATACTTAATGTAACCAAAGTTATATTTAAAATACCGTTGAATAATAGGAAAGAAGATGCAATACTGAATAAAACTGTAAAAATCTTAGCAATTAAAATAAAATATGAAATGCACGATTGCAATTCTAACAGCTACTCAGTAATATATTGCATATTGAAGTTAATACGCAGTAAATGTAAAAACAGGTGGATCATTCTTATTCGAACGTATTAAAGTGACAGTTGCATAAAGTTTTTGGAGAGGAAATTCACGAAAGATACCGGAAAACGTTAAGTAACTACAAAAGAAACTTTTCAATGAAAACATATTAAGCGCATCAATCAAGGAGGCAATGTGAATATAATATAATATATATATACCCTCGAAGTATTTTATTTTTCAATAATCCATGATCACGTTGATTGCCAATAGGATTTTCGTAAAATGTCCAAAAAATGTTTTTACATTTTTAGGTTTTTAATTTAATATTAGGTCGAAAAACAATTATTTAATTTGTTTTGAGGTATTTTTGAGGAGATTTATTGTGTGAAGTTAGGTATTCCGTGTCAGCCACCGGTGGCTGACACGGCGATCAACGTGTTAAATATGTATCTCAATTTCGGTTATGATTTAATACGAAATTCAGTGTCCTGTATTATCACGTGAAAATATAAATACAGCTTTTTTATCAGCAACATTGAACTGCTTTTAAAATATACTCAGGTATGTACGTTTGTTTTTTGAATATTTTAACTCTTTCAATCATTATACAATATATTTAGATAGGACAGGGGCCAGAAAAAATGATAGTTCTATGCTGCTACTAGACGAAATGTATTTCATAAAGTTTTCACATGATTTATATCTATGTAGATGATGTGTACTACAACCATCTAATAATTATGATTTTTTATCAGGATCGTATAAGATATACTGCGGTTATAGTGCGGAGTGGTTAATTTGTGGTAAGCTTAGCAATATCAATACTAACCATTTCTCGAGAAATATAATAATGTTTTATATATCAGCAAGATTGCTTCAAACGCTGAGCATTTTACACGGAGTTGTTTGTTGTCAGCCAATAACGCTATTTACAACCCATGTTTTGTATACGAGTACATTTTAGTTTTTTATGCATTTAGGAACCTCAAACGTACGAGCCCTAGTCTTCGATTTACAAATGGGTGCTCATCCACCGAACTAGCCAACAAAAGTGTCACAAATATTTTTTCGCGAAAATGTCGATGTAGGTCCAACAACTGTCAATTACAACTATTAGTCACTAATATTCCGTGATATTAGCGGTCCAAACATTTGTTTAACAAAATGCATTCCAATACCGCTGATAAAGCTCTCGTCAAGGTCATACAAAAATGACAGCTGCATACATAAAATTCCCAGCATATTTTATAGACTAATTTGATACTGAACATCTTCGAAAATCTTGATATTCAACTGATTTTAGCCTCAAAAACAATCGTATGATCAGTAGAAATCAACAAACTAATATGTTTAAAGGGAGGCTTTCCTGTACGTGATTTTTAATCAGCATTTAATGTGCATATTCCTTACGTATATGTGTATTCATTCAGTAATATTATCGGTCTTCCTTTTATATGCATAATACAATAATTCAGTTAAGTATAAACTTAATAGGACGAGTCTCAATATAAATGTTATATTCACGGGTATAATGTTTTAATTAAATGTTTCTTTGCGGAATAAAATCGAAGAAAGCGCGTAATTGATTGTTGTGCATTCGAAATCGTTCACAACCCACGTCCTCCATTAAAACGGCTCGAACGCGAATATTTCAAACTGCCAAGGGGGGTAGGACTCCATTTACCATTGATAAAATCTAACACAGAACTAAGAATTACGGTGCCTTTTTATTGAAAAACTTTTGGGTTGCTTCCAATTTTATCGGAAAATCAAACGACTATTGTACAAATATTTACATTGATTAGATTAAAAAGCTTTCCTATTTTCGTATGGAACCCTAATAATGCCATATATACACATGAATATATATATAATACAACAATAATATTCAAATAATATTATAACAATGTATAATATGATATAGTAAGTATACTATAGCGTTAACTTATCATTAAAAGTTCGGTTCTTAGAACAAAGCTAAGCTTTGTATAATATTAACGGGATTTCCTAAGATATCTTTTCAATGCCGACAGTACATAATTGAGTAGGCTATTTTCAAAGTGAACTTATTCCACTATGCCAAAATTAAAAGGAGAACATTTTGAATTTTTGAGTATTTGGTGTGAATAAGAACCATATAGCATGTTTATTTTTGTTTCCAATATATTTGAAATTGATTTTATTTTACTGGTTTTCATGTTATGTGGTTCTTATATACAACAATACTTGTTCGAAATCTACTTCAAATTTTGGCGTAGTGGAATAAGTTCATTTTGGAAATATACCCCTCAATTATAGTATAGTAAAAGATATATATAATTACAGTATAGCTAAAGCTTTATTACCCGGCTGGATGATTTTTCGAATTATAAAATCAATGATACTTTCTAAAACAGTTTTGAATTGAAATATGTATATTTTGAGCTAAGATCCGATAGGCTGAATATAAATAAATAATTGACATTTCCTACTCCGAAATTGCAATATCTATAACTTGAAAGTTTCTCAAATTCAAAGGGTGCTAAAATTTTGATATCTCTAGACCGGAATCGAGAGGGAGAGTGAGCCCCCTAGGGGCACGACCCTCCTTGTCTCACTCCGGGGCGTCACTCATTAGCCAGCTAACTTTACTTTCCAACGCACCTGGAATTGCCGGTATATTTAAACCCCCCGTTAAAAAGTTCAACAAAATAATATAACGGCAAAAAGTAAATCATTGGGGAAGAGACCTGTTCGAAGTTTGAACACAGAACGAGGTGCGAGCGATTGCGAAAATTTATCTCATTATTTTATTACTCTTATTCAAACCGTTCAATTTCTGATTTAAATAATAATTTTTAACTCTAGCAATTTTAATGAACTTGTCAGATATAAGTATAACGCAATTTGCAAAAAAATGGTTTTGGCTGGCGTCCTGTTTCGTCGTGGAAGCATTATATTTTGTATTCCGAAACTATTTTATACCGAGCCCTAGTATTGGGTTTTAAAAATAGAATTAATTTCACTTCTAAGTTATCACAAAACCAAATTTGTATACCAATAATTAAACGAGCATTTAATGTCTACGACTTTCATGCTATATGTACCAAATGTATCAAAAAAAGATTAAGCAGTGAACCGACACTTTTTATATACCTATAAACTAAACACAGATGTCACTTCTGTTTGAATTTGACAGTACGTTATGTGAGACTGTCTGTCAGGACTGGTTTATTGCATATGACATTTTTTCACAACAATGTCACATTAAGGCTTAAAAAAATATTATATCAAATGAAATACAAAGCAACCAGACAAACAAGAAATCATTTTTTGCAAGCGAATATATGCAATCAAATAATAATAAATGATATGTTTGAAATCAATTAATGATGGATTTAGATACGTCATTATTGTACAACGTCGCACAATGTAACTAAATTATACAGTTTCATTGTATCTTGTACGTGCTTTTACGAACACTTAAATTTATATACGCGTACGTGAGGAATAAAATGGATATGTAATAAAAAATAATGTAGATATACATTGATGGAGTTTCAAGCTTCAATTTAAATACATACGTACATGAATTTGTATTAAAAAAACATATGAAACAATCTATTCGTTGATAAAACATATTGATAATACATAATTTATATTTAAGTCAGAAATAAAACACAAATAATGTACGTGACTTATTTTATAATAATTCCAATATAATCACATTTCCAGCAATAGCTATTAAATTATTCTGAATAGAGTAAAAAATGTTCTATCGCAAAAGTCCACTAAATGAGGGGACCACGTTCTAACATGTGATATTTCCATGTTTTTAAAGTCTAGTTAGATAATAGTTAGAAATATTGACATTTTTTTTTCAGAAAATATAGTTTATGAATTGAGTTAAGTTTTATATGGACAACACAAGTAATCCAAGATATTGGTCAGTTGCTTAAGAATCCCTGGCTACTTGCTTGTGTTCGTTTAATTCTTGCACGTTCGTTACGTTATTATATAGCTTCAATACTATGCAAAGACGTGTACAACTTAAGTAATTAGAATAGGATTTAAGATGTCATTACTGATATAACATATTCTGTCAAAATCTTCCTTGCGTTAATGAACTTCTTTACAGTTTCAATATCCAACGGTTGCCAAACTTCTTTTGGTAGATCATTATTTTATTACTTCTAATACCAGAAGTTGGAAAGTTTTTGGTATGCAAGGCATGGCCAACGGATGACGATCAAGATGGTATATTAATTTCAAACGATTCATCGCGATGCGGTGAGCGTTTATCGTTAAATTTAATCTTAATCACCTTCGCTAGAAGTAGGGCTAAGAAGTTATTATGTTTCACAGGTTTTTTTAGCATAGATACCACTACCTAACACTAAATGGAAAAAATACAAGAAAATTACTTTTACTCGCATTAAAATAAAAATATGTATTCATAATTCTCGCGTCAATTATTGTGCATCTGAAAATTAAGCAAAAACTCTCATTTTTGCCATATCAATTTCTTTCCGTAATTTGAAGACAATTGGTTTTCAGCCAATCTCTTAGCTCGTCGGACATCTAGTCAAACATCTTTGGATTTGAAAAAAATCTTGTGCTGCTGTAGGATTCCAACCAATAACCTCCGGAATCCAATCCATTTTACCCCTCCGCCAGCGAGCTCTATAAGATATTATACATCAACTATTTAAATTTTCTTCTTTAAAACAGTGGTTTTGTCAAACTACAATAATATTGACAAAATTTATCATGGGAGATGTGATGTTACAACCATATTGTTTTTTTTTAAATAATTGTCTTTAAATAAATTTTGCATTCCCTCCATGTCTCCCTGGTAGCGTAGTTGATAGTATGCACGCCTAGCAATTCATGGAATACGGGTTCGATTCCCCATCTGTCGGATTTAAAAAATCCAAAAATACAGGGCTAGATGCTCATTGGGTTGAGCAATTGTCTGACAAACCATTTTCGTGAGAAATAATCTGTCAATACATCTACACATTGCGGAGATCCATATACTTCACTTTCGGGGTGGATGCCTTCATAATGTGTAGATCCATATGTGTCGCTTTGGGAGCGAACATGGTATAAAAAGAATCTTTCAAATTATTTAATTTTCTCATTTTTTTATTTAACTCGCGTAATGAACAACTTGAATTTTAGTACGCCTGTGCCTCTCCTATAGTTTGATATGCCTCTCCAAAAAAATATTTTTGGTTAGTACTTGAACCAGGTTGAGAAACGCGTTAGTAAAGTGATAAATACCAATTTGCTCGTTCCATTCAAGTGAAGTAAATATATTATGGCAGAAATGAAAACAATTAAATTTCAATGAAAAACATTTGAAAAAAAAAACTTATTCATAAACTTATTACCTTTGAAAATTATAAATGTCTAGAACGGAATATACTGAAAGGAAGTTATGGTCGGCCTATATGAATGTAAATATAATGAAGTACGCATAACATGAAAAATACTTAATTTTCATTAGCAGTTTTCAAACTTCTCAGCCTTTAGCGAGAAGGTTCTACAAATATTTACACGTTTAAAGTTTTCCGCTCGCCGTCAAGCTAGTGGCTTACGGAATAATGACAAAACTTTTAATAGAAAAAAATATGCAAAACTAGAATTCTTTCTCCATAAGCGGAGGCTATAAAAAAACGGTATGCAATGGAGAGGAGGATTGCGGAAGAATGCTTCTATACTCCAATGTTATTATACTATACGTAATTATTATTTGAGGCGACGCCATACATATTATAAAAGTTTAGGACCGTTACGAGACTAATTTATTTTCACGAAATAAGAGCACGTTTGAAAATTAAATTGAGTTATTTCGTAATTAATAAGGTTGACATTGTTTAGTACTTTCATCGCACAGGAAGCTTTTTTTTAGAAGCTTTCTTTTAGAGGAAACTTTCAATTAGTTGTATTTAATTTTAATTTATGCATTAGTTTAGAATTCACAATTAAAGCGTCTCATTTGTTTTATTTACCACTGAATCAAAATATTGGTGTGTATAATCCGGTTTATATGTGAATAGTCTAACATCAGACTACATCATAATTTTTAAATAGACGTTAAATCGTTGATATTTTTAAAGCACGTATTATACAGAAGATACAATAGCAGAGCGACGGCAACAGAGATTGCAAAATAGTTATAAATAGGCGAGTGAGCAAGTTCGGCAGCATGACAACACGCTGTCGCTCTATCGCTGCGGCATCTATCGTACCCTCGTCCTTATTATACTCAATTTATACAGGGACAAATTCAATATTTCAATCTCAATAATTAATTTCAACCGTCACAGATTAATGGTAGTACACGCGCTTGTGTAGTATTTGAAACTGGGAGTTGAGGATTCGTTTCTCATAACTGCAAGAAATCTACGTATTTTTAATGTAAAAATCCCAAAATGAGCTCACCTTATTTGCCAAAGTACGAGTAGTTAAGAGTGAACTACGAGAGCTTTTTATTCAATATTTAAATATTGTAGGCAAATGAATATATTAAGTATACTAGTGTGTTGTACATCCGTTGATGTTTTGCAAGTTGAAAACTTCCATCTTGTCACACAGCCATATGTTCAGCTTTTATTATGCTTTAAAGACGATCTCCATAAGATTAGCAAATAAAATATCACTTCAAAGGTAACATTCCCATTCAGCGAGCTTAATAAAGCCATCCGCTGCAACTTCAAATAATGGCTCACAATAAATTGAAACCTACGCACTCCGAAATGGCTAATAAAGATATTCTCAACCCAGGAACATCCACTACCCGCAGCAGGGTTAAATTATGTACGTATTTATCCAAGAGAAATTCTATTCTAATTCTAGATGTTTTACTTCCTTGTGTAAATAACTATTAATTCTTCTTTAAATAATTATCTTTCTAATTAGATTCTTTTTTAATGTGTACGGAAAAATAGCTTTTATCAGGTAGATCGAAATACTTTTTTCGCGCTTAACAACATAAATATATGATTCACATGACAAGTAATAAATCGTCGATGGAAAAATATGGTTCATTTTACGAAAATTAGTTAAATATGACATTTCATAGAGTTTCAACAACATTTCTTTTTATACACCATGTTCGCTCCCAACGTGGAGCATATGGATCTGCATAATGTGAAGATATCCACTCCGAAAAAGGAGTATATGGATCTCCGCAACGTGAAGAAGTCTTAACAGATTATTTTTCACTAGAATTGTTTGTCAAACAAATACTCAACTCAATAGGCATGCAGTTCTGCATTTTCGGATTTTTTTTTTAATCCGATAGATCGAACCCATATTCCCCGCATTGCTAGGCGCGCACGCTACCAACTACGCCACCGGGGAGAGAACTTTACTGATTAAGCACCCTCCCATGCGTTAGAAAATTCTGTCGTTCAATTAAAAATATTTCTTAGCATCTCATACATACATATATATATACATATACAAAATGGGATTTTGAAACAGATCTCATATATTCCATATTTACACAGCAGCTATTTAGCAAGCTGTACTTTAATTATTTGTGTTATTTAGTTGTGAACACACATATGTACTTGAATCTAAAACTATAAAGCCTCCTTTTGACGTTAATAAAAAAACAATGCGTAACTCTCAAATCAGTTTTAAGCTCGTCTTAATAAATTACGTTTTTGACACATGGCAGGTATTTTACCGTTGACGAAGATATGTAATTGGAATTCAATACTTAGTAACACTAATTTTGAAAGGTTTTAATGATATATTAAAAATATTGTACTTGACAAGTGATAAGTAATACCACAACATTTTCTAATCATGATCCTGGTAAAAATATATTAAAAACACATTTCTACGAGCTTTCATGTTATTATACATATACGTACAGTTATTGTAATAGGAAAGTATAATCAAATAATTTTAGTAAATTTTAAAATGAAACTACCGAATGAAAGATCAAATAAGAAAAGCTTGGTGTCCATAAAATAGATTTTATTGACACGGATTAATTATTTTTTTGGGAAAATGTATAAAACGAAAATGTATTTTACAGAGATTGAACCGTGAAGCGGTCGGCGAGATAGTGTGCTGTCTTTCATTTCGCGTCTTTGTACAAATAAATAAAAGAAAGCTGAAAGTTAATAGTTATTGAATATAATTATTTATTTATTGAATTAAATATAATTAGATTCGTTACATATGTTTTGTAAGACTCTATTAAATATTTAATATTTCTTTTAAAGAGTGATATGATATAATTTTTATTTAATTTAAAAATAGAACGCAGTACGGTTATAATATAATGAGTGTCTGTAACATATTCAGGTTGTACAACAAAGATTTGAAAAATCCCAATTTAAGCGTAACTAACTTCAGATTACTGATTTTAATCTAATGATTAATATGAGATTAGAATTTGGAATGGTCTAAGAGTACCGCATGCTTGAACGAGCTTACTTTTTATTTCGATGATAGCTCACAGTTATATCCACCAAAGACTTCCAATAAACACGTTTTGAATTTTATAAAAGAACGTTCTAACCAGGACCGAATCAATATTATTTATAATGTAAAGTTACTCAATAATTTAGAAAATTTTACAGTTTTCTAGTTTTTAAAATAATCCAGAACACAAACAAGCATGGGCTCCGAATCTTGAATGCACGAAATCAATTCAACTGTATATAACAAAAAATATTTAAATAGATTTAACGAAATTTATATAGATATACATTTAAAAACACGAATCAAATAAGTTAAAAGTTTAATCAAAATCACAAAAAACTAAATCATACGTAAAACAGGATTGGATTCAATTTTCACTCTTGTGTTATTATTTTTATAAATTTCTTGATTTTGTGCAAATATTTATAAAAAAATGGTCGATAATTATGATTACACCAAGAAAAATCATCGTATCAATTGATGGATAACTTATATACTCGTATATATATCTGTTAATCCTTATTTCAGCACTGCTGGCAATTTAAGTCACACAGTTCGTTCCTGTGCACAGTAGCGACACTCGGACTTGGGGTGCAATAACTCTTTTATGATAAGATCAAATATTATTTGGCGTCCTCTCTGCAGACCAAACGAGCAAGATTTCTTATGTAACTCCAACATACCGATATTTTGTCGTCTTCTTTCCCTGATATATACTGTAAAATCATAAGGCATTCTCCTTCTTTTTTCTCTTTTAATGGTTGCAAAGACTATCGCCTCTTCAAAGGTGGTCACTTTGTGATTATTGATTCTAACGCTAGAATCA
The DNA here is from genome assembly GCA_022683975.1 of Rhyacophila evoluta. Lineage (NCBI taxonomy): Eukaryota > Metazoa > Arthropoda > Insecta > Trichoptera > Rhyacophilidae > Rhyacophila > Rhyacophila evoluta. The sequence goes on along the minus strand of JAGVSQ010004916.1, from coordinate 296 downwards.
CGTTTCGATATTATTTATAAAACCCGGAAATTTACAGTAATCCTTCATTTTAATAATTGTTTTCTCCATTTTTCCTAGTATTAGACATTACTCCAATATATCCAAAACGTTCGAAAGTATCATAAACAGTCAATAACTGAACACTGAACCATCATGATAGTTAAGCCCTATCTATAAAATGTCTCCCCGGTTAGCATAGTTGGTAGCGCGTGCGCCTAGCGATCCGGGGAATGCGGGTTCTATTCCCCGTCTGGTCGGATTTTAAAAAATCTGAAAATGCAGGACTGGATACCCAT
>JAGVSQ010004915.1:0-17691 GCA_022683975.1 Rhyacophila evoluta | reverse complement strand
GAATATATTTCATTCATATATTTGTTTATTTGTAAAAAACGTGACAATAATAATGTATATTTGTTTTTAGCGACTTGAATGACCTAAATCATTTGTTTCATAATAAATATATGTTTGTATAATTCATTTAACCAAAAAAATATTTACCCCAAGTAATAAGGTACAGCAAATTAATTGCAAACATTACATGATCAACGGTTGCTAAGACGCTATAAAGCTGTGACGCATGAGACCTACCCCGATAAAACGCACTTTTCACCCATACATAACTTTTCAGATTGTTTTCTAATACAACCACGAACGATATTTACGTCCAAGATTTCGTATAATTATAATGAAATCGTAATGAATTTAATTTATTGAGTTCATGATGTAATATATTTTGATTATTTGTAAATTAATAAATGACATCTTAGATAAAATAATGTAATTTAAAATGAATAAATCAAAGAAATAATTGAGCGAGAATAAGTATGGTAGAAAATACAACTTACATTGAAAATGTCTGCATTCTTGATGTTGATAACAGGCCCGTTGAATTCTCTTCAATTTTGCACAAAACTTACTATTCACTTGAATATAAAGTAGCATACCGGAGTGTTCACTCCGCATCCATGTTGATGAATGCAATTTGAGTAAATTGGTGAAATTGTTTTTTTTTCTGGAAAAATTATAAATTTAAAACGATTCGTCTTTTAAATTAAGGTAATTTAATTACAAACTTTAATTTTGAGCATTTTAATAGTGTTGTGTGTTTTTATGATGAAGTATTAGTTCACCATACGGATGATGTTTAAAATACGTAAAAATGCAACAAAAATTCGAATAAATAGATTATATTTGACAAATTTTAATACTTTTTAATGGAAATGAATTTGTTGTTGTTTAAAGTGTACTTTTAATAAACTTACTAGTTCACCAATAAACTCAAGCACAACATTTTATGAAACGAAGTGAACACTCCGGGATCTCCAGCACGACTAGACCGATGAAGCTTCCGACGCCCGCTTTTATAAGCAAATCTGTCTACGCAGTGAGTTATTATGGTTAGACATACGTCACCCAGACTATATCATAATTGTGTGGTAGGTGGGGTGTCGCCAGGTAAGGGAGGCAGACTGGCCCGGGTGGTAGAAAATATAGGGATGCGATGGTTAAAATCTCGAAAGTATCGATACTCTCAATTTTTGTGTAGAGATTTTTATCATTCCTCAGTATTCTTCTAAAAAGCAATACCTCAACAAATTCTAACGATTGTCTATAAACAAAATATCAGTGAATTACAAATTTGACATGATAAACATTATTTTTTAAGTAACTAAACCATAAAACTTTGACTTGTTGTATTAAAGCCAAGTTACATATCAGCAAAGCTAATTGACGTGTAAAATGACAAGAATATTCATGTCTAAAACATGATCTCCTCGGTAGCGTAGTTGGTAGCGTGCGCGCCTAGCGATTCGGGGAATGCGGATCCAATTCCCCATCTGTCGGATTTTAAAAGTCCGAGAATGCAGGACTGGATGCCCATTGGGTAGAGTAATTGTTTGTCAAAAAATTCTCGTGAAAAATAATCTGTCAAGGCGTCTTCACACTGCGGAGATCCATATACTCCTCTTTCGGAGTGGATATCTTCACACTGTGCAGATTCATGTGCTCCATGTTGGGAGCAAACATGGTATAAAAAAAACAATCCTTCCAAATTCATTAATAAAAATCAATTTGTGCGCGTAATGGTAAAGAACTTACTATAAATATAACACATATGGATAATAATCGAATTTCCTCCACCATTTGTAGGTCTTCCATCAGTAGCCGATTTATCTATAGGCGCACCTGGCGCACGCCTGGGGCCTCCAAAATATCGCGAAGCGAGAGAAAAAAGTCAAGACTTGAGTATAAATTATTAAGATAGCGCGAGACATAGGAAAACGAGAAACCACGACGATATGTACGAAAGTAGAAGTTTGAAGATAGCGCAAGATTTAAAAAAACGATTGCACCTCAAGTGCTAAATCCGCCACTGTTTCCCATTGTTTTTCTGTCTTATGAAACCCCATGCCATCAGTCATCAATACCGCCATGTAATATTGAAAAGATTTTGTGATTCACCATTTGGGTAATGTGAGGAGTAGAATAAAAAAAAAACAAAAACATGGATATATTTTTTTATTATTAAATAAATGATGCAACATACATTATAATGAAAACTTATTTACTAATAATTAAACCTTATAATATGGATATAGTATTTTATGTAAATAATTATTATTATATAAACAATGATATATTTTAATTTTGACGGAGAAGCAACTGAAAATATTTATTTATATTTTTTACTATATAATACATTTAAATATAATATATGGAGAAAATATTGGATTATTAGATACGCAAGAAGAAAAAAATACAAATTAATTCATGTACATACATTTTTTGAATTAAAAAACAAATTCTTATGATTATTTCAGTAAATATTAGAAAAATTATCGTGTTGTAAAAATAATTAATTTGTCAATTAAACCTTAGCAAAAAAACACATAATTTTTTAATAACAGTGTTTTGTATTATCAATTAATAATAGAATACAATATAGAGATGATAAAAAAAAACCAATTCATTCTGCTAATGATTCCTAGCAAATGTATAAAGCAACCATATCCTAAACTTTGAGAACACAAACGGCGGATTTTGAAGTTACGGTTGTATGACTTCGTTCGTGGAGATATAAGAGGATATAAGCGAATAGACCGCAGAACCACTAATTTCTTCAAGAGTGAAGTTGCGACGCTGAACCTGGCTCAAGAAAATCTTAACCTAACCTGCCTATTCTTCAAGGCAACCAAATTTAGGAATCTCAGAAGGTCGCTCTTTCTCGGAGGCTGGCGACAGAGATCCTTAGAGGCTCCATACCGTGCCCATATACCCCACTTAGGGAGCGGTTGTGGAAGAAGAATAAGTAAGAATAGGAATGATGGTTTGAGAAATATTTGGGATTTTAAACTTTCTCATATCGATTTACACTTACAATCCGAATTTCAACTTTTATGTCACTATAGTATGTGATCCAGCGGCTGATTGGTGAGTGATTTGAAGTGAGTGAAGACTAAAACTGGGATTTTATTTACTCAATTTGGTAATAGTTTTATAAGTTATTTAAGAAAAACCAATAAATTAATTAGGTGAAAGCCTTTTTTTCTGATCGCAATTTTCATTGACCATCCTTTTTTCAAACTTAACAGTTTTAAAGCGAGATTTAGGCACTAATTTGCAATTTTACGCTTACACCCTTCTTAAAGAACGCGTATTAAGTTGTATATATTGCGATTACCGAATTAAAACTATTTTGAAAAATTGAGGGTTACTTCCTTTTTTCTTTCCACATTCGTTGGGTGTATTCATATGAAGATTATACGTGTATTTAAATGCGAAATATTGATTTCTAATAGGTTCTCTAGTAGATCTAATCCTTATGAAAATCGACACATAAAAAAAAATCTACTTTAGCATAGTGTATATTCTCGACATTTTTCTTTGTTAAAGTAATAAAATATATTCTCACTCGCTTCTAGACTTGAAATAAAAATGATTAAGCAAATTTATATCAATTTTCTAGACGTTACTCGATTTGTATATGGACTAAGAACCGATCTAATTTTCGGGATGAAAATAAAGTATGTTCTACGACAACTAAAAATAAAACAAATTTTTCCCCAAGAAAAGGATTTATTATTACGTAAGAAAAATACTTCAGCTGGTAAAAATCACGTAATTGAAGACATGTTTAATAATCTGCGACGAAAATTGTTCATGTGGGTTTTTGGTTAGCAACAAATATTTGTACACAAAAACAAATAGGCAGGCAAATTTTTACGAAATATCGTCGCCATAGTAAACGCGTTGTTAAATACGTTTTTATTTTAACATTATTTCTGTAACACGCGTTCAAGTCTCGTAGCGGTGTAAGAAATATTATACAGTATGGACAACACATGGAATAATTGACTAACAACCAATCCAGATGACATATTATATATAAAGCATTACTTTATATTCTAGGGATAATTATCGGATAATCAAAAATGTATTTTACATCTTTCGATATACTTTTGATTGTATAATATTTTTTTTCAGTGGGGTATAATTGAAGAAAATTCCAAATACTCATGGTGTCTCATTCGTAAAATACTCCACAAGAAAAATAATCAAAATTACTGTATATATCAAAATAAAATGATCCTACACTGAATTTTTATCACTTGAAATTAAGCAAAGTAAGTTGCTGTTCATAAAAGTGAGTTTCAAAAGCGATTCTAGTTGACAATGAGTTGCAAAACCGCTTCCAGACATTAAATCAATCAATAAATTTTGCATTTCACATTATTTGCATACACATTTTAAAAATATATCCCATTTTTAAACAAATATGAAGACAACGGCGGAAAAAAATGCATTCTATGTCTGTTAAACATACAAAACAGTTTTTCGTGATTTACTCAGAACTTGAAAAAGCTTCCAGAGAGCTTTTTGCAACTCAATTCATTTAATCAGTTGTATTTCAATGGGACTTATCCCTATACATATGACTATTTGTCACTACATTATATTTAATATTTTTTGTAACATTATCAACACTCAAGAATTATACAATTGGAGACATTTGTAGATAAAAAGTACGTGGAGCATATGAATCACGATGTAGCTTCATCATAACATAATATTGTTTTCGAATAATTATCCGCATTTTATCAATTCAACTGCCACCACTATCCTGAGTTTTTAATAGTCATTAAAAATATGAGAATTTTTATGCAGCTATGGGACTCGAAAGCGCAAATCCTGGTACCCAGGCATTAAAAAATACACGTATTCATATAATTTATCTAAAATATACGTTGTAATTTTTCCATTATTTGACTATTTACATACTATCTATAGAAAGTATTCGGCGGATTTACGGGATCAACAATATTGGCTGGTGACACAAATTCTTGGAGGCGACATGTCTCGTCTCAATTAGGGAGCAGATATAGAAGAAGATTATTTAAAATAAAATCCATGGAAATGATTTTGAATGAATGCATGAACAAGTCAATTACCACGATTTGAGATTTTCAATTATGTCCCCTCTGAATGTGGCCTTATGGATTTCAAATATATTAACAAATTGTAAAATACAATGGTCAGCTAATTTCTCAATGTGTTATTCATCCATATTTTATATACCAATACGCATTTAAAGATATTGATTTTAACATGACTACTTATCTTGAAACTGTGACAATCGCTACTGAGAAATGGCTGATTTACTTATAGACCAGTTGCTAAGAAACAAAAAACAGCAAGGTAAAGATTTTATTTGTTCTTTTTTATAGCCTAATATGACTACCCTAGGTGTCTCACCTACACCGAGATCAGCTAAGGCGATTAGGTAAATAAAAGTGACCCAAAACAGGGTGTTAACTAGTTTTTCTTACAACTTTTTCTTTAGTTCTCCTCAAGCGCCCACTTTTGGTTCATCTTTTATTATTTCACCTTCATTTGTGTCATCTTTTTTAACACCCAACCGATGTATCTGTTCGTCTTCTGCAGTAATTTCTTCACCAGTTTCTAAAAAATCCTTACTGCAAAGAATACCCTTGCAGTTTGCACAGATTGTTGAGCAGTTCATTTCCGCTTTTCTTCATTTTCAAGCGGCGTTACACGCTTCGATGAATTTGCAGGACATAGTCACTGTGGTACATTATGAATGGCAGTGGTTGCAAAATACATTTGACGTTGCATATGCTCATGCCTTAACCGACGAAATCTTATCAAGATATGATTATTTAAGTGCGTTAGTGCTCATATTTTATATAATTTAGCTCTGAAACATACAATCTTAATAATAATGGAGGTAAACGAGGAAGAAACGAGAATCTTACTAGATGCGCTTGAAGCTCTTTCCTTCTATAGCAAAGTTGAGAAAATATCTACTCTTGAAAATATCATTCAGCAGTTTGCAAACAAAGTTGAAGAACTTGAATACAGTGAATTCACCACCAACTTCACTACCTCCAAAGCTGGAAGCTGCACGCCGAAATAACTAAAAGGCATACCTTCAATTTCAGTTGTGGATATGTAATATGTATGCAATTGGGGTTGACAAACTACCACATATGGTATATCTCTATTTGACACCACAAAGAACGTATTTTTCAGAGGCTTTTAATGACTAAATTCAAAAAATGCACCCAACCATGTATCTCCCCTTGAAGTCGAAGAAAATCGGAAATAAACTGATCAATGACTTGTGCGGACTACACAAGACATTTGTACACTAACGCTTCCTTTGAAACTGGTGAATGATGATAAAATCAATGAACAGATACTTCAGTCGAGTGAGGAAAAAAGCGACCCAAATGAAACTGAAGAAATGGATAGTGAACTGAAAATGCTCGATTGAATAAATTAATAACAATTGTTTTCTAAACATCTGACTTATTTTGTCCAACTTATAGTTGAAGAAGAAGTAGAAAACTGCTATAACCTAAGATAACCGTAGTGTGCTGTAAGTGAAGCGATTAAAATTATAAAACCTTCATTTTCGAAAAATTCCGGCTTAAAATACTCAGCAACTGGCCTTAGCTAACGAGATGACTAAAAGTTGACTTTACTAAACCTGTTTTAATCATGATGATTTTTGCGGGAAAATATGTATCTATATAATGGTTAGAAACATTTTTTCCATAAATAATTGCAGAAAGTTCGTATCGAATTGATTCCAATTATTTTTGTTAAATATTCTGTTCAGTACAAAGTAACTAACTTTTTATAAACGAAGAACTGCACATCTCTATGACTGCCCTTGCATTTTTAAGCTCGACGCAGAAGAGAGTAAGATTTTAAATATGAATTCCTTTATTTTATTTTTTATTTTTATTTGAGGTATTTAACAATATTCATCGTTTACCATTTTTTCAAATTACAATTCGCGGTAAAAATGAACTACGTGCACTTTTAAATCGTGAATATTAATTGTAATTTGTGAAACATATTGAAATGACGCTTGAAAAAAATATTTCATCCGTGTAAGTTTACCTCGACCCCGGGCAACCAAGAATAACAAGCTCAAAGTCTCCATGTTTGGCTACATATCCTAAAACTGTCGCGCACGATAATATTTTAATACTATTGTGCAACCTGAAAATTGTGTGATTTAATCAAAAAAGTCGATAAAGTGGCCTTAAAAATCTGTTTACTTCCCTGTTAAATTGTTTGAAAGTTCTTCTGTAATTGAAATAATCAATCTTTGGCTGTATAGAAGGAGCTGCATATCCTCCGAGAGGTCCAAATTCATTATGTAGTGGTAGCGGCTGTTGAAAAGGTAAATTGCTTTGAGCTGTATGTCTATTATTTCCAATAAATCCACTGAAAAGTGTTTGTAATAGCCCTGGCTTAGCAGAAACGTCGTTTACTAATCCAGGTCTGTTGAACGAAGGGCCGCTGATTGCCCCAAATGTTGGATTACATCCTGTTGTAGATCCGTATTGATTTGGAGACACTGAATATTCAATATCTGCATAGTAGAGATTAGCAAAAGTCTTTTCATCTTGGATTGAAGATAATTTGTATTGATTACATGGTCGAGGTCTCTTATGACGCCGGCGGCTGAATTCATCGTCAACTTCTACGGAGGCTATTGTTTCGAAGTCATGAATATTCGCAAGGCTGTCGTCACTTACAATAATTGAATTTGCCACCCACGCCAGCCAACTGATCACCAAGTACTGAAACAAGCAAAAACACTTTTTAAAATAAGCGAAACACAGAATATCATTATTATTATTTTAAACATTAACAATTTCTACAAACCCATGGGATATAAACCTCGACACAAAATTAGGTCCCGTGTATCATAGTTTTCAGATTCAATGTTAAAATTCCAACGTATAATAAAAAAACGCAAATATATGTAAATAAATACATAAAGCACAGTCATATACAGAGAAATTTATCGTATAATCTATTATTTCACATAATAACATGTCGAAAAAACATAGTGTTCCGTTTACTATAAAAAAATGAACCTAGAGGAATAGATTTATAATAGGCTGAATGATATGCTAACAACTAGCTGAAAAAAGTATAAAAACATTTTAGATGCGATGTAGATTTTAGTGATGGAAAATGCATAATTTTGTAGTAATTTTGTTTTCAAACACATTATAGAATATTTTCACGCCTGTGTGATTAAATAAATTACTCATCGAATATTGAGTAAATACGAAAGTTCATATAAAATAATAAATAGATTGGAAATTTATCTTGAAATAATCACACGTCGGTATGAAAATCTAATTAATATTCATTAGGTACCGTCTCAAGCGTGGGTGTTGTTTGTCTCTCGTAAAATGTGTGAGACAATTTTAATTTAATCAGGTTTATCGACGATAAAATAATTGTGAAATCAAGCTCACTAACCATAACTTTCCAATATTGAAAACATTAATTTTAATAATTATTCAGGTTATTGCGACTCTTATTTTGTTCGATTATTTTGTTTTTTTTTAATCTATTTGTCTTTGATTTCACGATATTAAAATTGTTATTTTATCACATGAAAAGAATACTATAGTTTACACTATATAGTATTATTTACACTATTTTATCCTCCCGTGGCTAAAACGTAGGCGTGTGCTTGCTTAGATGCCGAAGGTTGTGAGTGTGAATTGCGCATTGTTTAAAGGTTTTTGTTTAATTTGAATATGCAAGACTGGATGGTCAATGGGCTGAAACTGTTCGTAGGTATGTCAGGACAAATCTTCACAGTCTGGAAATCCACAAACTTCATCTGTAGAGTGTTTGTTAGAATAATTATAATATATAAGATAATTAATCATATAATAGATAATAAGTTTTAAATGAAAAATTATTGTAGTAAATTCAAAAACTGACGAAAATAATATCGATTTTCTTTTCATGATAATGTATTCTTTCATAACAGGCCAATTAAAACATTGAGATGTTAATAGTTGCAAAGAAATAAAACATTGGAAAATGAATTCACAATTCGCGACGCAGCAAATTTACATAATAGGGTTCAACAATGTTAGCAAAAATAATAAATGAATAAAAAAAATCAAATACACTTATAGAGAGCATTGCAACTATCAATTTTGTTCCACTTTATAAATTATAAGTTCTGAATCAGAGAATATATTATATAAATACCATGTTCGCTCCGAAAGTGGATCATAAAGATCTACACAGTGTGAAGATGTCCGTATATGGATCTCCGCAATATGAATATATATCATGACAGATTATTTTTCTCGAGAATTGTTTGCCAAACCAACCAACGCTCAACCCAAGTCCTGAATTTTTTTAAATCAAAAATATGACAGATGTAGGAATCAATCCCGTATACCTCTGATTGTGAGGCACGCATGCCAACAAGGAGACAAATATATTTATTATAACAACCATATTATTAAAGATTTTATATACACAATATACGAACGCCAATTCTGCGATGTATTGTAATATAATAAAAAGTGCGATGAATAAAATTATACATCCTGAGATTAAGAACTAATAATAATGATAGCTATAGATGTATTTATATAAATCATTCAGTGGTAACATTTGGAACTACGCTCGCCATAATATACAATTTAAAAAAGTTGCAAAATAATTAATTTCTAGCGCTTTTCAAGTAATGAAAAACTTACTAATTTACACTGGCTGCCTAATTTGTTAAAAAGATGTATTGTAATTTTGTATATAATAATATTATATATCCTGTAATTTATACTGATCCTTTGACATATTTTTTTTTCTTTAAATATAAATTATAGGAATGGTCTACCATTATTTCATTGGGTACCTACTTAACATAAACAAAATAAAAAAATTTATTCTGTTCCGTTAAGGCATTACCATAATAAACGTCGAGAGTGAAAGTATCTTGGGCAAGTAGATGGAATGGTTGACTTACAAGCGATCTTGACAGATAAAAAATACACCGTAATTGGTGACTGAATTCTCATATTATACATTAGTTTTATTAGTTTAATCTGTCGTTTTATTTATCACCTTATAAATTAACTTATGGGCATATGGTAATGTGACTATTTTTGTGTAGATCACACAGTTTAAGGATTGGTTTTTTAACCCATCCTACTCTCTGTGTCGGGGAGACCAATGCTGCGCAGTTGGGGTAGAATGTTATTTCCCATTCTACCATCTGGGTGGGTGGATCCAAGCTACACAGTATGTATAGTGCTCCTAGCTCGAAGAGAGGGGAGAAAGGCCAGAGATGCACTCCGGATTCTTTAACTGCGTAGCAACATGATTTGCTCTAGATTTTATATTTCATATTTAGTAAATTCAAAAAGTAATCTAATAGTTTTTTAGCAATATTCGATATAAACAATCATAATAAACACGCAATTTTATTTATAATTTACCAAAGCTTTATTTAAAACGAAAAACAAAGAACAAATTTATGAAAAAACCTATAGAAATTAACCACAGGAAAAAAATATATTAAAATATATTACACAAATCCCCACAACCAAAATACATTTGACGACGCCCAAAATGAATTTTTTGTTGTGGTATTAATTTTTAAAATACATACTGCAAAGATTTTTAACTTTTCAAATATTGTAATATTGTCAACATATAATAATAAGTATTGTCAACTAGTTTGTGACATAATACGTAAGTTTTATAATTAAATATAGACATTTTCTAACCCCAAATAACTAGTATCTGTATATAATATTTCTAACTTCTTGTATTTTGTAGTATATTATATATTCGATTTTTTTTTTTATATTTGGTGATTATTACGTGTATACGTGTATGATGAGTACTGGATGGAAAGTAGGCATGTACGCTTTGGTGTCAGAGGTTTTGGATTCGATTCCCACAGCTGTTCAATTTCTAAAAATCATAGATGAACAACTAATGTATTCAGCAATGAGCAATTAATTTGCTTACAATATGGTATTTATATTGATAAGATCTATGTACTCAATTTCTGGGGTGGAAATTTTCACTCCGTATAGTTTTCATATGTTACGTGTTATTTTCGTTTTATATGCTTTGATGGTATTGCTTTTACATGTTGAGTAGATGCTTATCAATTTTTTAATTAGCCATAATAATATTATGAAATTAATTTTTAATTTTTCAAAAACGAAAGCACCTCTCTATTGGTTTTCTATTTTCCATGGACACGGTTGCTATGGTGTTGTCAACGTCATGCGCATCTAGCTGCATCGTATGCACCCCGGGAAATAGCAGGAATCACAAGGCATCAGTGCTTATGTACGTGCTAAATATAGATAAAATATCAATACTTCCGCCTCGATCCCGATACAATAAAAACTATCCATATTTTGCTATTAATACCATTATTTTTATAATAAATCCTAACGGGGAGCTTAAAAATACTATATTAGTTTTAAAACTATCATTTCGAAGCTAATTAATAATAGATTTCACAACATAGAGTAAGTTTCTTTGTTATATCCATTAGGGCTGTTGCTATGGTTTTTAACAGCAGTCATGCGCCTAGCTGCATCGTCTGTATCCCGGAAGTTCTTGGAATCTAGGAAGTATCTATACCTAAGTGCTGTTCGAAAAACTCGTGGGTCGCAAACCGATTTTTGGACAATATTTAATTTTCAAAAATGCTTTAATCACACAAAAAATATGAACGTAATGTCTTACCGTAATTCATTTTTTTATATAATCAAATAAATTTCTCTAACTATCAAACAATTAACTTGAGTCTTAATTTGTATTATATTTATTGCAGCTATTGGTATTCAAACTAGCAACGCACTCGCATGCTATGTTGCTTATGTAAAAAAGTCTTGTAAATAAGCTCTCAATTCATAGCTATTATGTATTGTGTCACAATACGCTATTCATTTAAAAAAACACAAGCATTTTAGCGGAACTTTAGAATCATATGATCCATGACTTAAATAGATTAATAAACGTACATATTATAGTGTCTTATGTATCAACGTAAGCAACCAATCATGAATAAATTTTAACGCGCATGCTATAGTTACGAATGAAATATATATTTGCATTCGTTCATTAGTTTTCTTTTGATAAATCTGAGTACATCTCTCTTTCAGTTAATGAAATTGATTTCAATTTATTTAATCTAGCTTATAAAACCATTTCTGACATTACAGTAATACCAAGAACAGTAATCATGGACCTAAATAATAGATGATAATTAAATATTTATTAAACGTGTAATAATTATATATGAAATATAAAAATATTCATACACCTATTAAAAATTGCCCTTATAGGACTTGATTATTTTATTTTGAATATATGAGTTGTGTATACAACTCCGAAATTGGAGCATATGAATCTCAACAGTGTAAAGATGTCCACTCCAAAAATAGTGTATATGGATCTCCACATTCACAAGAAATGGCTGTCGTTGTGAATGAATACATAATAATTAACCAAAAGTTTCGGATTCAATTCTTACAGCTGCAGGATTTAAAATAATAACATGAACTGGCTGAATAATCAATTTAATTTTTACAATAAGAAGATTCGTATACTTTATTTTTGAAATGCTTGTTTCGTTGATATGGACACGGTGATCAAATTAATATTTTAATAAAAATATGCATTATACTATTCTAAACGAAGATATTAGCAAATTATTTAAATTTAATTGTATTCAATTTTCATAATTTAAATAATTCGTCAACTCAAATCTAACTTAATGATACTTCTCATAAATAAAATAATCTTTAAATAGTTTCAATATAATTATCAATTAATAACACCTAATTTTTGAGTACTTACTCTTTAATTAATATACATTACTTGAAAGTTTTCGTTTTCATAAAATCAAATTTAATTTAGTGTTCCTTTTTTGAAAAAACTTTTATCTATGATATTGTCTAGATATTATTTAAACAGTGCAACAATTGTCAACCGAAGATACCAAAACTTTTAACCGCATATTTTTTTGAAAATTTACAAAAAAAGTTTTATTTTCAATTTTTATTAGTTTACGAATTAATACTTAATTTAAATTATTAATTCGTTTATAATCTAGGTGTTTGCGTTTGTAGATTGTATATTGTCTTACCTTAAATATCATTTTCCGATCACACGCTTTCTTCGTAACTGACTCCCTTGTTTCACTGACTTCGAAATGAGACTGACAATTCAATATTAATACAAACTTGCGACTATTTCTGCAACTAAACAGAGAAAGTTTTAATGCTGGATTTCTGTTGCATAACGTATACAAAGCCTAAAGATCTCAAGTACTAACCTGAATCGAACTGTAAAGTTTAGTAACAGTGCGTAGGCGTTGTTTATTCAGGTACACTGAGGGAACGACAATTTGACTATAGTTTACAGGTTAAAAATACAAATTTAAATAATTTATTTGCAAAACTTTCTTCTTATAACAATGTGAGATTCTTTATCTTTACGCCTTCTGACGCCTGATTTTGGTCAATCTTCAAAGCTTGGCAGTGAGTTTCTTTTAAACTGTTGTATAATACTTAAGTTTTCTTCATTAAAATTAATTTGCAGGAACAGATGACAATTTGTTTACCGAATGTCGTAACATTGAATAAAATTAGTCCGATCGTACCAATTACCGAACGACCCATGTCTTTTCTGTCTTCATATATTTAAAAAAATTACTTTTGAAAAAATCAGACATGTTGAATGCTCAAGTAGTTGATTGAAAGTCGTTTGTGTCAGGCGATTTAAGTGTTTCTGTAATAATGGAAAAAATGTGGAATATTGAGTCGTCATATAATTTTTACATTTGAAAGGCAATACGCCTACGAAAATTAAAGGCGAGATGGACGCTCTTTACGCTGTAAATGTATGCTGTACTTAAGTTGTGTTAATTAACTATCTTGAAAAAATGAAAACAATAATGGGGGCATACTACACACTGTTACTTGATAAGCTGAAGGCAAAAATTCTGAAAAAACTGCCGTATTTAAAGAAAAAGAAAGTTATGTTCCACTATGATAACGCACCATCTTAAGCTTTAATGATCGCCATCGAAAAAAATCACAAATTGGATTTCAATTCATTAGCCATCCACTGTTTTAACCATATCTACCCCTAGTAACTTTTTTCTATTTCTTAAATTCAAATTTGAAGAACAGAGATTTTCATGGAATGAGGAGGCTATCACATTTTTAAACGGGTATTTTGCAGAGCAAGATGCCAACCACAATTTGGATGGATTTGTGAAATGGAAGCATTACAGGAAAAATTATCGATTTACAAGGACTATGCAGAAAAACAAAACTGAATTTAACAATCAAAAAATTTTTGTTCTGTGTTAGGCCGAAAACTTTTCAGACAGCCTTCGTTTCAACTTTTAATTGGCCGCCTGTTTGTTTTTTTCGTGCTACGTAATTGCCGTATCAAGGTTTCTTTTCAAATTAATTGCCTTTATTTGATTTTTGGCAAGTTAATAATTTGATATTTTACTTATTGTAGACACCTCGAAAAGGCTTCAAAATGTTTATATTACGGAGAAAACTTTTAGATGTATTTCAAAACATTTAAACAATAAGTTAGCGTAGGAGGGTAAGCGATCAAAGAAAGTCAAAATGTTGTACCCCTATTCAAAAACTGACCCCACCTTGCCAATAGCGTAACAGCTGAAAACCGAGAAATTATAGGTGACGCAACGATTTACTTGCTCCAAGGCGCTGACTATGTAACTACGTCACTGATTCCAAATGACTAATAATAACTTCAACCAAATTTTACGTTAGAAATTTGTTGATTTAAGATTTAATGAATAATACACGATGTCTATAAAAAGGCATATTTCTGAGACATTTATTTTATTTATAATATATTATTATTCAATAAACAGTATGAATATATCTTAAGCATATTTGTTTTACTTAAATCCGAATGGCTTAAACATTCTTCATAGTGAATAAAACATTGATGTTAGAATAAAGCAAATTGATGTCTATTCTGCTTAATTCATTTGTAAATCGTGAATAATTGTATTTCGTCTCGCGCTCGTTTAAATCATATTTTAATTTAAAATTTAATAGAACATTTACTAAGTAAACGCCAAGTGCTTCCCACTTCTTTTAGCGATATATAACAGTCTATCATTAACAAGAAATATTTGCAAACAGTAAAATGAATTTACTTCTCAACGCACATAATAATCTTTCTACAATTGTGTTGATTTGTCGTTTTTTTTTTGTCCAGAAATCGATGAATACATTTCATATGAACAATTACAAAAGTGGATACTTTTGTACACACGTGGTCATACACATATACATGCGTAGTGTTAGTATGTATATATGAATGAATATACACCGAATCTTTTTACACTGTTTTTTACACGATTTCAAAATAACACGGTGCTATTTGAAACCCGAAAATTTGAAAATAAATATTATACAGGCGCTGGATGACCAAATGTGTATAAACGGCTTATACCTTGTTTAACGTTTGATACCTTGTTTTAAAATCTTGCGCATACTAAAAGTCTTTTAAGACACCCCTTTTAATTTTGCGCCCCCCACGATCCGTGCGCTTGGTGCATTTCACCCCACTACTCAACGGTAGCTACGCCACTCTAAATCATTATTTCTATATTTTTTAAGTCATCGTACCTTTAAATTATTTTTAAATACGTATAAGGGGAAGATAACAAGGCGATCGTGCCAAAGTGACCGTGACAGAGATGCAAAATATCTATAAATCGGTGAGTGAACAAGTGAACGAATTCGGCAGCTCCTCATATTTGAAGCTATTTCGCATATGTGTTTACGTCGTTTTGTCGCCGTCGCTCTGTCACCGTGCCCGTGGCTTAAATTAACTGATTAGTGTCAAAAACTGTGTTTTTCGACCTACGGGAAGGTCTCTTTTCATCAATTAAAAAATATATAGGTTTTAATTGGAATATGAATCATATATACAAATATCTTATGTAACTGATGCTGGGATACTTCTGGTTGTTCTAGAGGATTTAATCTTAGCCTGAACGGAAGAAAACTGTCATCTTTTACTTATGGCGAATGTAACTAATTTACCAATGTTTTAGAGTATATTATATATCTATTATAGAATTCACTGTACGCCGAAAATTAACTGTTGCTGTGGCTGTTGATTGATATCAGTTGCTTGAGCGCCCCTGAAATGAATGCATCTGTATTGCGTAGTTACATATAGTCCTCAGCTATGATGATAGGAGTAATCAATATCGACATTTTCCATAGCTTCGGAGCGATTCGCACGCTGCGCCGAGAGAGATCTGGAGCGAGGTACTTTTTGCGAATGTCTTTGTCATGAAAAAGGTCATTTCAATGTGATCTATTATATAATAAAATCACATTGTTCTTCCATAAAAATCAGCAATATCATCTCATAACACGCATAATATTGGCACAACGTGACAAATACCGGAAATAGCACAGGAAAAATTCAAAATCATTTGCCAATGGTTTTCTTTGTTCCATACGACTTATTTACTTTCGATAATAAAGAATTTTTGTAACTCTTATAATTTACTTTAAAAACAAAAGATATTTGAAAAATTCATTTATCTTTTAACACATGAATTGAGACACTTCTAAAGACTGGTCCTAAATTTATTAAATAAAAAATGAGGTTAGCCTGTTGCATCTTGGAAGTAAATTACTATTCAGTTAAAAAATGACAAGGTAAATGAAGAATGATTTTCCAAAATGAACTTATTTCAGTTTGTTAAAATGTAAAGAATACAATTTTGAACTGGTAGATTTGTATAAAATAACAATTTAGCATATAATTCGGTAGAAAAAATTAATTTCAAAAGTATTGAAAACAAATATAAACAATTATTATGGAAGTTTACCAGTTTTAAATAATTTAGAATATACAAATATAAACATTGAAAAATATTTTACGTGACTATTTTGTACAAAAAAATACTTGTTCAAAATGTTTTCTTATCATATAATGTGTGTTCATTTTCAATAGACTGTATACTTGGCAATGTGACCTCTTTTAACGCCTACATGTTCATTTAACTAATAGAGATTTATTAAATAATATAGGCATAAAATAAAAAAGGTGTGAGTTAATCGATGTCTTCTCTTTTCTCATTCCACAAGCGTGATCTAGGATTATAGGTCGTGGGCGTTTCTTATAAACCTGTAGTCTAACCACTCGAAACCTACGTATTAGGGGTGAGTTTGTCTTGCCTAGCTTAATATTCACGATACAAAATTATCTCTTACCATTTATTTAACATTTTCACAGTTGAGTTTTTTTGTTAATTTCTATCTAACATGACAGTGTCGCCACTGATAGATTTTATACCATGTATAAATTCTATAATATAATGAATACCATACTCGCTCCCAAAGTTGAACATATGTATTTTCACAGTGTAAAGACATTCACTCCGAAAGTAAAGTATATGAATCTCCGCAATGTGAAAACATGTCTTGATCATTTTTTTTGACAAGAATTATTTGTCAGATAATTACTCAACCTAATACACAAACTGTCCTGCACTTTTTAAATTCAAAATCTGACAGATGTGGGAATCGAATCGGCATGCATCTGATTGTGAAGCGCTCATTCTTACTTCTACAGGTTCCATGACATTTGCTCACATGACATTTGCTCACATGACAATTGCTCACATGA
>JAGVSQ010004914.1:0-18515 GCA_022683975.1 Rhyacophila evoluta | reverse complement strand
CAGCTGATGTTCTCGATTTCTTAGGTAGTTATCAGGGGCATACAGACCAATATTATACAATACAGATAAGTATATTGGTAGTCTTTTGTATCAATATACAATTGTGTATTTTTGCGTTTTTTATAAAATATAAGGAACATATAATTAAACGAAAAATTTTAATACAATCATTTATCATGTTTTTATTCCGCAGCGTGTGAAATCAACATTTTTAAATGCATAGATACATTAGTTTTGGTAAAAAATTGATTTAGATTGAAGTTAAAAAAAAATAAACATCCACCGACTGAAGCTAATATGTCTTTTTTATATTTTTAGACAACTACGTTAAACATCTCGTGGGTAAAATATATTTAGTAAAGATAAAGTATATTTTTTTAGTTTAATAAAAATAAATATACTTATTACATGGTCATCTTACATTTTTAAAGGTTAGGATGATGCCCAGTGTCGTAAATAAAATCTCGTAACTCCGTGCTGTCAAAAGAGACAGACAGATGACCGTTAAATCTGCAAACCTGCGTTTACTCGTTTTTTTGAGCGATAAAATCCGCCCTCTTATCCGTCACTCTTGTAAATCGTCAATCACCTTTCACCTACTAAAATCATACTTAATAATACTATAGCATGAACATGTCTTACGTCGTTTTATAAATGCAGATAATACTCTTTTCTAACTTGTTACTTTATAATTATTGATTATATTCAAAATGACATACATGAACAAATTACTAATCACGACTTACTATCAGTTAGCCACGACATATTAGATGAATAGTTTTGGGCTATTCGATTTCCTGGCTAATTCAAAATACCAATATATATCTACAATTATTTAACGTTATAATATTTTACTCAGTTTTGCTGCAAATGTTGACTATTTACAGCATTTACTAAGCCTATGAGAAATAAATAAAAATATACAATTGGCAGGAATTTTGTATAACTAAAAATTAGTCCGATGCATATAAGTTGTGTGCCGTGGTTAAGTTTTCATTTGATTTCCAATTTTAGTAGCGTTGATTTGTAATGTGCTATATGTTTATTCTTTCCACGAATATCGCCAATCGGTATTTTAAAAAGGCGTCTATCTGAAATATTTATTGATAAGTTATTAACACGACAGTTTTATAAGTGGTAAGCGATGGGAAAAAATAGTATCCATCATATGACCAATGATTGTGAATTCTCGACTTCTTTCAATTCTCGAGATTGAGAAATATCTTATTTAGCATATTTGTAAAACTTGATAATTCGAGAATTTTACTTAGTTATTTTCTTAAAAAAAAAACCCGAAATTTCTCGAGAATTCTCGATCACAATCTCTACACATAACGTTTTACCATCGATAGAAAAATAAGATTTGTTTTGAAATGGATACAGTTCAAGCGTTTTCCATTTTACTTAATCAATCATTGTGTGTAGTGCGTATATACTTATAACTTATAATATATCAAAAATGCATTTTTATGTGGAAAATATTTTTGTGGTAAAGGATTGTTTAACTTGAATAAGAATCAGCGAGAAAATTGTTTGTTTTTTAACATGAAATAAATAGGGTATAGCATTTTTTTTCGGTGGCTAAGTGTATATTTGTGAATCACTTAGTACCATAGATCATGAATTTTTAAAATTTAAAAAAATGTAGAATTGGTTCTTTTAAATTAAATCTTTCCATTCTGTAGATCCATATGCTCCACATTCTGATTGGATATATATGATAATCAAAAAGTATGATAATGATCATCAATCGGATAAAAGTTATACGTGTACAATAAATTTAGATAATCACATCTTATAAAGGTGTTTTAGAATTTATATCGATATTAATCGACCTATTGTCCTAGAACCTCCATTCGCCAAATAACAATGGAATGCAAAATGACTGCAATTAAAATCATCCGATTCGTTTTTTTGTGTTTTGTTGTTGCAAAAGTTTGCCGCGGTGAAGCTACTGCCGAGGTCACAGGTCGAAGATTCGAGAACCGACCATTTAACGAAAAAAAAATACACTTAACTTAAGCGGACCTGTCTGGTCGAGTGCGTGCCTGGTGAAAAACAATATTCGATATAATCATTCTTGTTGGCACCAAAAGCACGTTGTTTTTTTCTTTGGTTCATTTTATAACAATTTCTTTAGAAATACGCCATGTTCTAATTATATTACATGTGCATTGAATATTATTTTAATCCAATAAATACTCTTTACCAAACCCGAATTTTTCATTTTCGATCGAACAGAAATTGTAAGAAATATATATCTCTTCACAATTAATACTACGTAAAAAGTTTTTTCTTTTAACAATTCGTTTATTCTGCGACAATAACAGCCTAGTATAATTATTGGTATACTTCTTATGGTTAAGACATTTTTTAGACTTTGAATATTGGAAAAATATCAATTTTACTCACTGTTTTGAATTAAACGGATATTTTTTTAATTTTGTGTTTCTTGTACTTCAGTGATACCAAAACTTACTAGGATCAATGCCACATTATCAGTCGCAAATAATTTATTTTTCATGCGACTTTTTAATTTTAAGTTAATTACGAACATAATTATGTTGCTTTATGGAGACGTCGACCCTTTCATGCAAAGAATCTTGACACTGCTTTCTAAACATTAATTAAAACTTTAAGAAAAAATACTCTTGTTACAACTGTTATCTTTAAAATTAATTAATATTAATATTATGCATACATTTTGCATGTTTGACAGGAAAATAAATACATATTTTAGGATATTATTAAGAGTGTATAGTCATGTTTTTGTAAAAAAGCATGATTTTATATGTGCAATAAATGTACAATTATTTTATATATTTGCAAGAAAATATAAAAAATATTTTAGCTATCAGACGATTTTGGTAACTTCCCATTGATTTTGCAAGGTCGCCAAATTATTTATCAATTTGTAGATCACAAAAAAGTGGTTTGGTTGCTTTCTGTGTAAGTATAAAAATAGTTCATGTCTTAAAATAGAAAAACCATTGGAAGAATTCATGACTTTATAATAATAGGATGTAAAAACATTATGATGTACATAAAAAAATATTGGAAAATTGGAAGTAAATAAGATATGATAGATAGATAGATCATATCGTAATTGTCTTACGTACCAGGTGTGCGATGCCAATTTCAACTAATCGTGAATATTTCTTCTGTAATGTGTTTATCAATACAAGAACGCATCCAAAAAGCAGTATATTGATCGCTATAACCATTTCTACTTCATAATACAACGCAAAGCCATTAACAATTTGAACCCTATCAAGTCAGAGTTCACATCTAGCGTAACATTCCCTCACGTTTTCCCAACAGGTGAAATTAATTTGAACCTAATAGAGTTACTTTTACTTTCGAAAATGTATAGTATTTGAAGACTTATGAGGTCATATTCCACATGGAAATTATCAAAAGATTACCATCATATTTCTTCAAAAAAACGTTTAAATTGTTATTTCTT
Source organism: Rhyacophila evoluta (assembly GCA_022683975.1). Taxonomy (NCBI): domain Eukaryota; kingdom Metazoa; phylum Arthropoda; class Insecta; order Trichoptera; family Rhyacophilidae; genus Rhyacophila; species Rhyacophila evoluta. Next base: position 15,049 of record JAGVSQ010004914.1, on the reverse strand, counting down.
GTTAATTTTGAGTATTTTATGAGCCTATTTTAATACACACGGGTAATAAAATAACACACCACACTAAATCATTCGAATGAAATAAATATTCTGTAATAATCACTTATAATTAATTGATTTACAATAACCTAACATGTAATTTCGCAAGAATTTAGTCTCAGCTCAAATGTGTTTTAACCCTTTAACTGGAGGATGATTTCATCGCGAAACGATCTCCTGCGCAGCAACGTTTGAATTTTAATATAATTTCTTAACATTTGCGCAATTCTCTGCTTATACAATAAATTTTACCACTTGTCTATCAAAAATGATAATAAAGCATGAATTAGATATTAATTATACCATACAACTAAAAAAATAATTTCTTCTTTGGTAAGAATTAACCGAAGAAAAGTTATGAAGTCAAAAGATTATAGCTATAAAATTTCAATTATAAATTTAATGAATAAATTAGATATAATGCAATTATGGCCGGCTTGTTTGATATCGGTACAAAATGCTTATGGTGGCGTTCACTGTGAGACTGAAATAAAAGATAACGTCATAATTATTAAATAAAAATGAACACTGAAAATTCCCACTAAAAACTTTGTATTTTTCAGTGGGTGCTGTATTCAACTTTTTTTTACAGTTGAATATCATTGATAATTGAATTGCTTTTGTCCGGTTAAAAATGTGAGATTGGGAGATAAAATTTTCAACGCAGCGGGTTGTCAAATAATTAGATAGTTATAAACTAGTATAACTAGTATCATGTATAATATGTATTGTAATTCGATTCCATAAATACAGCAATCGTATAGTTTCTAAAAGTAAAAGTTTCCAAATACCGTAATGTATTTATCTATATTTATTCAAATGAAACTTGTTTTTTTATCTCTTGAATAATTGACAATTGGTCTATTCGACAAACCAATCCTGTAACGCCGATATCATGCCAGCCGCGGTGAAAGAGTCAAAATTAAATTCAATCAACTCAAAATGTACTTATCCACTTACGTGTATTCATAAAAAATAAGTTTTGCACTTCAGTGAGAAAAAATACTACAAACCATTTTAATCAAATAATTATGCAATATTTTAGATATAATCTGTAAAAATTTTTTCAGTAAAAGTAATTTTGATATGAAAAGATGAGTTTTTGAACATTTACTTACAACTAAAATCTTCATATGTGTCACATGTTCCACAATATAAGTATTGTAATATTTTGTCTCATATTAAATGTATAAAAATAGTCCATAATAGCTTAAAACAAAGCTTCCTAAACATTGTTACCATTAATTATTGAACTACGCTACATCGATTTACGTGAATTTCCAGATAAAAGCTAAAATAACAAGAAATTATAATTTCGCAACAGATTATCGGGAAAACGCATTTTTTTCTAACCCAGCTTAGGGAGCTATGACACGAAAAAGTTTGGAAAGCAAAGCCTTAAAAGATATACTTTTTTACAAATAACCAAAAAGCCATGTGAATATCATGTCGCAGTGACAAAGCATTTTTTGGTTTGGGAATGTCTCAAAATTTGAAATCGTTTATCACATTATTTCGGTGGCACTCGGAACGAATGTTACAAAGCTTTTGTGTATTGAAATACATAAATCATATGATTTTTATTTACTACTACTGATGGTTTTTTTTCCAAATATTTTTACATTAAATAAATTTAAGGCAGAGAGCAAGCGTTGCTTACATAATATGTAGGAAATAATTATTTATTCTAAATAGCTATTTAGCCGTGTATTAACTTTTTAAAACTGCTATGATGTGATTAAAATACTATAGTTCTAGCAAGAAAACTGTATTTTTGATAGCAAAAAAAAAATAGTTTATTCTCCGTTACAAAGAAATCACAGCTCTATGAAAAGACGTAAAACGTTCTTAGCATAATTATGCATTAATGTGATTAAAAATCGGTATAATGGCTGTATGACTTGGCATTAGTTACACCACTAATGCATAAAATTTTTAGATAAATTTTGGACACATTTTTTTAAAGATCATAAACCAACTATCATACGTGGTAGTTTATTTGTTACTTGTCAAAAACGTTAACAGTAATCTTCCGGATAAATTTATTTGTAATGAATACGAAGTTTTCAAATATATTTCATAATGCCATCATTTAATAAGAATAAAAAGATATTTTTTAACAAATGAAGACCATTATTTTTAAAAGCGGTCTCCATTGTACGTATAGAAAAATCACAAAGATTCCGAAAACGCATATTATTCGAAAAATATAATTTATAATATCACCAGTATGAGATTAATAGTCCGCCAAAGGTTCACTATGAAACTTTTGGGTCCATAAAAAATGTCGAGTCAAGTGTTTGTAATAAATTTAGTCACCGCTGTCCACCTGTCGGAGGTTTCATTTGTCTCTACCCTTGTGGACCTTTTTTGATAAAATTATTCGTTTTTAATAATAATAGAAAAAAGCACAGAAACCATTTACAGCTTTTATTTATTGTGAAGTCATCACTATTATTGACGACATTACAGAAAAGATGGCACTTCTGTTCGATAGAAAGGATACAATAGAATTAATATTTGAAACCTTTTACATGCCTCCTTCTCAGAGAAATATATTATTCTCAGCGCACATTTTGACAGTTGTTATATTTTTTGAGTATGAAAGCATTTAGAAAATTACGTCAAAAATATAAATAATAACATAATATTATTGTTTAAAACAAATTTCAAGAAAGAAAAATTGTAAAAATTCATATAGAATCATACATAAATATGACATCGGATTTTTTTAAATCAATCAAACTTGACTTTGTGGCTGACTTTGAATTGAATCATTTTTCTTGTTACGTATACATTCTTAGATATCCACAGAAGATGTGATTAGCACCCAATTCTGGACAATCGAAAGGACATATTGCCTCTTTGACAAATAAATCTGTGACAGTTTGGAATCAACTGCAATCTACAGAATAAATTTAGTAGAGCTAAAGGGTGGCATTTTAGTTCAATGTTCCCTCTGAATGTGTAGTACTTGGATCCATACAATGTAAAGATATCCGCTCCAAAAGTGAAGTACATAAACGTATCTCATATTTTCTACAAGTATTGGTTGTCAGACGATTGCTTAACCCAATTGGAATCCAGTCTCGCCCAGTCCCGCGTACATCAACATTTACGTATCTACGTAACAACGTGAGAGGAAACAAAATAATTGGGAGATGAGAGTATCTAGCAGTTGCCACGTGGTGTTAATATATTCCACATATAAAGCGAAATGGTTTAGTAATTAAAATATATTCATAATATAAAACCATGTTGAAATTATGAATTATAGAGAATTGAATCAACCATCAAAATTTAAAAAAAAATTGATACGGATGTATTTGACTGACAGTAACAAAGCAAAAACATCCTGAGCACATTTACTTTTAATTAATGCAAACCTATTGAGTGTTGGAACTCAGAAGTCATTAGTTTTCATTAGCTTAACCCATTCATCTTATTGTTAGGTGGTTCAGATAAATCAAAACGCTTTTGTGTTCTTACCGAGTCAAGAATAAAGTCATTCAGTTAGTTAGTGATACGATGGCTTTTAAAAACATAATACGAGTTACGAATTTGTTTCAGAAGATAGTCTTGTAGTAATAAAAACCAAACGTAGAGCTTCCGCCCATTCTAAATAATTGCATTAAAGTACTGTCTACCTATAAGTGTCATTTATGAAGAACTTGGGACTTTTAGTATTATGGGATATAGCTCTGGGTTTCAACAGTACAATTAATATTCTTTCTGCAAACAAGATTTGATGACGTTTTTTGAAGATTTTAATATCATTTTGACCTCTATCCAATGGACATTTTGGAAAAAAATCAAATATGGGCCGTAAATCCATGAAAGCTCAATTTAGTTTCAGGAAATCATAAGCAATTAAATATTTGATTAAACGTAGGTAGTATATTATAAACTTTTTGATGATACTAATATTTTCTTAGGTCCGTGGGCTATTTTCAAAAAAACTTTTTATCTAAATTTTCTTCAAGTCTATGTATTGTTTTAAATCAATATTTAAGAGAATACAAATTAAACATACATCATAGCTTAAATTTTGAATGAAATTTCGCCTTGAAAGGCTGATAGGTAAGTACTTGCACTTTGGTGCTGGATGTCCGAATTCAAACCCCGAGGATTTGTAAGGATTTTTTATAAATGAATTTACAAGACTAGATTTCGAACGGGTTGAGCGATTGGCTGACAAATAGTTCTCACAAAATAATTAAGCTTTCAAATTATAATGATCAATACGCTCCACATTTGAAGCGGACATGGTAGTTAATATTCATATTGTAAGCTTATCAAACATGTAACCGATTTTATTTATCCATTGACAAAAATCTATTACATTGAATTGTAGTAATCTCATCGTCAGCTATATTTTTGTTGCATTTAATTTATATAACTTACTGTTTTATAAACTTTTTCTGTAAAAATAAACGAATTTCCGAGATATGTAAAATAAAATAATCGTGCTTATTTTTTACCGAAGGAGTATATTATATTGAAATAAAAAAATTCCATGCAAGTTAAAAGATAATTTTAGTGCCTATAATTCAAAAGAGTTATTTCATAAATCACTTTCAGTCTATAATAATAATTATACGAATGCAAACGCGTTTTTCACTGTCGATACTGTCAATTATGATAATTCGCATCGAAATGATACATCACGTCTACTCGTAAGAGTTTCTTTACCTAGCAAAAGGATGGTAGAAATTACTATGCTTGTCGACATGACCCAGGTATTTTTTATACAGCATAGGGAGTCATAGAATAAATCCAATCCAGGATTCGTACTGTAAAATTCTACCAAAAGTACCTAAACGTTACTGGAAGCATTTTTTTGTTTTACATTAATTATTGTTAAGAAGACTCTCCCAAAGTACATTCTGATAAAATGAGTTTCACTGCCATTCTAATGTACCATATACTTTAGAATCCAATTATATGCTTTAACTATTAAACTATGTTTACCAAAATGATGTGTAACCAATGTCGTTCTTATCGATTCATACAAAAATTTAAGCTTTTCTCTTGACACTGTACTGTGTTATTATGAAAAGAAAATAGTCATATGACGACAATACGTTGAAAAATATTTTAGGATACTCTACCATATATTTTTTATGAATGTTAGCGGTAGAAAGTTATTTATCTTTACTATGAAAAATAATTAGGGTATTTTAAAAATAAACAATTTGTTTCATATTGATAAAACTTATACAAAATTAAGCGTGTTTATTATTTATTCTCGGCAGAAAGCTATTTTATTTAAATAAAATATGGTTTTATAAAGAGTTTTCAATTAATTGTTTTCTATCAGGCTGATTTTGTGGGTCAAAAAATATTACTAAATTAATGTAAAATATTCATTTAATATTCTAAGCCACGTGTTTACGAGTGTAAAAACAATTCGTCGATTAGAAATACAGCGCTTCAATCGTTTACTGATTACAGATAATCGACAGCAAAATATTTGTGTAATTAATTGTTATTTTACATTCCGACCGGACTCGATCGATTTACCACATCTCTTTTGATGTATGTGCACACCTTAGCCACACATAACAGAAAAGTATATACCAACGAACAACAACACAGTGCGATAGTGTCATTCATTACCATTCATTCACCTGTGAATCGAGTCCGCCCAACAAAACACCGACAAAGGGATCATTCGTCCTTTTGTGTTGCCATAATGCGTTGACTTTATAAAATTCTTTTTGATATTGCGACTGTCATTGCGATGAAATGGTTCTAATTGAATCGTTCTGAAATAGTTTGTAAAGTTTTTAAAGTTTCAAGTCTTTGCTTGCGGCGAATTACAACAAAAATAATTATATCGTCAATTTACATTTAAGTAATTCCTTAATTATTTTTTTCTTATATCTGGTGCTTGAGTGGATCATATAAATACCAGAAATACTCTTTTAATAACCTCTGTCCCCATCTAATACCCTCGCGTCCTTTCAAATCATAGCAGTATACCGTGGCGATACGGAATATATCCAAGACGTCAAAATCCGGTTGTATTATAGAAAACGCACACGAGATCTAGACTTTTAAGGCAACACATTACCGAGCCATGCTTAGTGTCACACATTTGCTTTTGTAATAATTAATGGTTTCCTACTATAAACTTATTTAAATACGTAAAAAATAATGAAAAATATACAAAGAAATCACACAACTAAGTATATCAACATCCTACAGTACTATATAAATATTTTAAATACATTCTTATAATAATTGCATTTAATATGTTATCTGAGATGTTGTTTTAACTTGGTTGTTTACTTTAAGTTTTATTTAATAAATTGTGCGAATTGTAGTTAAAAATAAGCTTAAAGGATTCTATTATACTCACTCGCACGCTCGCTCTAATCTCGAGCTAAAATGTTTTGTTAAAATTAAACTGCTCCATTGAAACATTCTTGATCTAGGTTGTACAATAAATTATAAAATAAAAAAATGTGATCCAGGTTGAAACCGCGACTCCGCAGTTTCAACGCCTATCTAAGACGAATCATCGCGAGCGTCCCATTACAGAACAATATGGACCTCTACAGTCCCATGGTCTGCCTTCTCGTACAACGTCTGGCCCACAGGTCCTCAACATCGTCAATTTGCTTTAAATCATATTAAACATCGTTTTTTCTCAAAAAGGTAAATATAACGAGAAGAAAAGTGTTGGTATAATAAAGACCGCATACTCAATTGAACTTGACATAATTGGATGGTGTTAAATTAAACTAACGGGTAAATATCATAACATAGTTATTTTGCATTAAACATACAAATTTTTTGTTACATCATATTGTGCATAACAAAAAATGTAAATAAATTAGATATTTTCAATCTAAAAATTTTTTGCTGTCGATCACTTAATTATTTTTTTATAATATATAATATTATGATAAATGAATTCGACAACTATATAATTAAAATCTGCTTAAGCAAAACCTTTTCTTGATCTATATGTATTCAGTATCGTAAAATGATTTTTGTAAATATTTTTTAATTAAAAGAGGTTTTGAGGTAAACAATACGTAAATAAAATGATATTTTCATACCGGGGAGATCCATAGGTTCCACTCTCACTGCGGACATATGTTATAATACAAGATTTAATGTTGTACTTATGTTATAATTTACATTATGTGTGCGTAATTTAGTTTCTAAAAATGACAATATTTATGAGCTTTTGAAAGCTCTGTTAAAATGTATGGAAATAAATTCTCGTAGCGCCCGCCAGACTCTATTGTGCCACGTTTCTTGCGTCAGTTACTATAACACGTATCATTGTGCGAGACACAAGAGGAAAGGTAACTCATACTCTATTCTAATGGCGATCTCCGTGACAAAGGTGTGCCTACACATTGCCGTCGAATTATAGATCATTCGAGCGATTGTCAAGTCGCACAATTACGATCAAATTCACACGAACACAAACCTAATTAGACAAAATTAGTATGTAAATTATTAAAACCATATTATTAATTGAATTACGAACAATGAAAAAGTAACTCGTGAAAATATTTACAATGCAATACATAACTGTGCAATAAAAGCTTAGTTAGAAAAACAATCATAGTCTTACATTGAGCTTCACTACTATAATAAAGTAGTATTATGTATATGTAAATGCTACAAATTAAATAATAGCAGTATATTAAAACAATTCACATTTAAATGGCTAAACCATGACATAATTTAAAGTCACTGACAGAGAAGGGATGTATGGTACTACAAAACTGACGCAAATAAAAAATATAAATACAATATAATTTACCGTTGCTTTTTTATCTACTACAGACTGTATCTCCACATCTTGTATAAAACCGTTACGAACGTGAGACGTCAGCAATTTTCTACGAGCTGCATCCTAAGTACTTTGATTTTAAAATTTAAAGACGTTTGTTTTGAATGTCGAACTTAATCTACAATATTATAACTTATCTAAAAATGATGTTTACTCCACGAGAATTGGTTGTTAGTCACCGTTCACCGTATAGCGTTTTCGTGGGCCGTATTTTTTAAAAAAAATATGCAACAAAGAGACTTGAACTAGCAATTTCTGGTGGTAATTAATTTACAAAAGCATGTACTTACCGACTTGGCTACTGCACTCACTATTTTTGAATTATTTTTTCACTAAACATATTAATTAATCTATTATAGTATACTAGATATTATATTTTAATTTTATACAATAGTAAATTTGTTTGAACCTAAATATCAATTTATCACAAATATGAGGGTCCCTTTCCCTATATTACAATATTCATATTTATTCACCCTTGTTAGTCACATCATAATTTTAGATAATATAATTTGAGAAGCCACTGCTGTGACAAATTAATAATACAAAGGATTGAAAAATAAGTAAATGTTTGGTGACATATTTGAATGGGTTTCGTGTTGTAAACACGTGTTTTCACGTTCACGGTATAATGTCGGGTCAAAGCCTATTTCCTGCATCAAAAAGATGTCGCGTGATTTATTTGAGAGCAGGTGGGCGTCGTACGAGTTTTTAAATAGGCATTTAGAGGCCATGCAAGCCGGTGATTATGTTATTAAACGATGTAGTCAGTTTTAATATAGTAGTTTTGGTGGTGATTAATGAAAATGTCAGATTCAAATTCTAACTATGACTTTCCACAATTGATGTAATTAGTGCGGTGTATAATTTTCAAATATATCAACTTGGTATGATAGTTGAATATCGTGTTCATTTTTTATGATATCTAAACGAAGTGCATGTAATTCAAATGTAATTTTTAATATGCCAAATCTACTGACCTTATCAGAAAAAAGATAAGATTTAAATTCGACAAGGTATAATTAATATAGTGTGTTAGTTTTTATTTCACGATATTATTTAAAGACAAATTCTTTTTCACTTTTCCTTATTAGATGTTTTTGATTCTCAGAACAAACTTTTAGTGATCAGTAGCAGAGAATTCCAACTATGAAACGCAATTTTTATGGAGTTTTATTTATTATATATTAAAATAATCGTTTTATAAATAAGTGTCAATGTAATTAATCGACAATGAATAAAAAAAATGTAAAAACTAAATTCCGCTTGTTCGATGCCTATATTCTGTGAATGCTGTCGAATGGTTGCAAATAACGATCTAAAGAAACTATATACTATGCTTAGAAAACTTGTAGTGGATCCCGACAATATGGTTGTATTACTTCGTTCATAACGAGGGCATAAGCAAACGGATGACAAGTTATTACTAATAGAGTGAAGTTGCAGCGCTGAACCACGCTCAGTCACGTGCTGTGGATGCCTTAAGGAAGTCTTACCCTGTCCTTTCTATTATTTAAGCCACCCGGATTTTAGCATCCCGAATGTATTTCGTGGAGCTACAGGATACTGGCAAGACTAAGGAAGAGACAAGAATACCGGCTGGCAATAGGAATTTTCGACGTCGTCATATGCTCCACTTAGGGAACGAATATGAAAAATAAAAATTACATTTTTTTCTGAAATACATAAAATTTTCAAGTGTGTTATGCAACATATATACAGTAAATATATGTTTTCTGGAATTAATTATTTGGTCATTCGGTCAAGCCATACAGCTACTTTGGCTTTGGCATAGCTACAATTATGTCTATGGCTGATAGGTAAGCATATGGATTTTAATGAAGGCTATCACGGATTTGAATCCTGTATATGATTTTTTTTAATGTAAAGATCTAGGACTGGATACGAAAAAGTCTTCACACTGTGGAGATGCGTATTTTTCATATCCAGTGTAGACAGTGCCGTCGCTATCTAGGAGAGTTGGAGTAGGCTGCTCCAGGAAAATGAATGAATGCAAAAAAAGTAAGTAAAAATTTCAAATTATCGTGCAACCTAAATAATGAGTAATTACAATTTTTTTTACGAAAGTAACATTTTTAAGGAAGCGCGAGACCTAAAATATCGAGAAACCACAAGTCCTGGACGAAAATCAATTTTTTAAGGAAGTGTCAGAGCTAAAAAAAACTAGAAAATGAATAGGCCCCATCGATTTCACTTGATCCAGAGCACTAAATTTGTAGCTACGGGTGTATACAAAAACAGAATTTAAATACTTCATCTGTGGAAAAAACACATTTTACGTAATGACAAGTATTGATCAAGCGATAAAAGTTAAGCGACAAAGTGTAGTTTCAAAAAAATATAATTTTCGCGTGTTTTCAATTTGACCTTACAAAATTCAAGCCCTTACCATCTTATCTGCGGTTTTGTGGACGTCTAAAGATATTATGTGCATTATTATTTATTGTGATCAGTATATGAATAGGCCCTATCAACGTTTTGCGTCGACGCACAACCCGAGACATCTGTCGAGAGATTTATATTCGAGATGAACCGAGTACAGACCTTGCATTTGTATGTATTTCGATACGCAAAAATATAAAATATACCTTCAAATGAAAGTTATGACAGTTGCTCATAAATATATTTTGATTCTCCTCTGGTATTTTAAAAATAATGTCAATAACCTAAGTATTTTTATCTTCTTGGAATAAACCAATACAGAAGATTATTTTCAAAGCTGATTTTTTAAATTTGATCTCGAAATTTTCGCTTTGCTCGCTTCTATTTCAGTAAGGACCAAGTTTTGAGAATATATTTCGCTATTCAATTTATTATATATCATTAAGTTCTAAATCTCATGTATAAATAATGGTGTGATCAGAATCTAATCTACAAATTGGTTGCTCCACGAGTATGGTATAAACGTTTAAGCTGCAATAAACCAACACCTCGGCGGTCGATTGGTAAATATGTGCGTTTCGGTGCTAAAAATCACTGGTTCCAACCGCGAAGAAGTATAATTTATATTAAAACTTCAAAACTACAAGGCTGGATACCTGATAGATAGAACGATTGGATAAGATTAATTCTCGTAAAAAACAATCTGTGGAGATGGATATGCTCCAAGCTCGGTGTGAATAAATTGAAATTACTGTTCATATTTTACGATCTCATTTTGAAAATTGTTTTTATTATTAATTGTTTACTAAGTGACATATATTTTAATGATATCAAAGAATATTTATGTTATCACACCATTATCAGGACATGTTTAGTGCATAAATATTTGCACCTTTATATTGAACTATATTATTCATTGTCATCCAATCATTGAAATATGAAGTTCTACCAAGTAAGCAATAACTCAATTAACTCATTATTTTGTAAGATATTTTATATTTTAACATTTAAAAATTATTTTTTCCTGATCGTAATGAAAACAAAAGCATTTATTCAATGGTTTAAATATATCTTAATTACGAAAAGATATTATTATTAACTCTTTTACATACATTGGCGTACTAACTAATGTCAAAAACTATTTTTTCTTACAAAAATAGCATATTGTTTGAATATTATCTCACATCGATCTATTTATTGTACATTTCAGTGGCGAGTAGACTTGTATTATATACAATATAATATGATTACTATTTTTTTATTTAATAATTTTTGAATTCCAAGGAATCATTTATCTACACGCCAATTAAATTGACAATTAGCACTCTTCCATATCTTCCATATAATCAGTTATATCAACTGACAGAGTACGAAGACGTGCCGGTCGTGGTAGGACATTAAATTCAACATTAGCTTCACTTGAAGTGTGATGGCTAACGTGAGTAATCTTTTCTGCAAAATGACATCTACCAGTTGCACATAATGGGCAATAAAGTATTTATTAAGGACGCTTGCTGGTCTTGCAGATGCAGGATTCGAATCCTTTATTTACTTCTCGTTGTCAGATTACCAAGATGCAAGTTCTCAGAAACATATATCACGAGAAATCGTAGGGACTAAAAAAACTTAAAAATATCACACGGCATAAATTGTTGGATTATGCTGAAAACAGGTCGTACGAGTTTAACTCAATTACATTTTATACACACTGTAGTTAGTATGAGTTTTACATGAATACCAATATTTCATCATCGTCAGCATTTAAGAGAATAAACGAATGCGCACTCACTTTTTACCATAAAAAGCTTTTATTTGGCTTCACTTGTTAGTTGATTAATTCAGATGTCTGTCAATCAACAAGCTTAAGACTCCTACTTTAAAATATCCAACCAATAAAACATACTTGATAATACAGGATTTTTGATCAAATCAAATTAAAAAATGTGTTATACCAAGTTGTTAAGTTACATTATACCGAGAAATTCATAACAATATTGAATAATTCACATTAAACTAAAATGGCAAAATTTTCCCGTTTTTCCCAGGAAATAATAAAAAAATACCTGTAATTTGAAAAATTTTCATGTTTCATCTACTATTATTATATGTGGCTTATGTCCATCTTCCTTTCCACACTTATACAAAGAAATGGTTGAAATCAAAAATCTAAAATAAATCTATATAAATAGATCTATACTTATTACAAATATTTATAGTACCACATATTATGACATATACATAATATATGAATTCACTAATTACTTCCATTGTATGATTTAGTAGTGAATAAGTTTAATTATCAATTCAGAAGATACATACAGCGCCGGGGTCATATTCGCACCCGCGACCGTCCGCACTCTTTCCAATTACTGCAGGCAGAAAGATCCATCATCAGGCTACGCACGCCTTTGGGCACGCCGGTAATATATGGGGAACACAATTAGGAGTCGAACCCCCGTTGTGAGGCTCATGAGGAGGCCTCTGCGCCACCCCTCCCATGACGTTGCGATACTGCTAAGAGTATATATGTAAATCAGCGCATTTCTAAAAGGACTACACTTTTGTGGTTCCGCTTAATAACTAGTGAAAATGTCATAGGCACATTTATTTTTATACGTAACTTAAAAATACTTCAATAAAATATGAATTTGACCAAGAATAAAATAAAACAACAAGCAATACTTGTACTATAAATGTCTCAAGTAAAATTCACTCAAGGTGCATTTTTGTAAATAATTGTATAATTGTATATTTCAAATATCAAACCTTAGTAATTAAATGATTAACAGGCATAGTTAAGGGCTTTTAGCAACTTATGTAAATTCATATGTATATATATTGTTATTTTTGTATTAAAAATCAAAACTTCAAAATATTGACATTAAAAATTATCCAGGTAAAAAATTAATAAAACTACCATTTGAGTAGATATTTTTTCAAAGATATCTAGAGTAGTGACATAGTTAAAAGTATTTTATTGGAGAAGAAAGTATTGTTATTATGCATTAATTATTGAAAATTTGTTTTTAAAATGGCTTACTGCGTAATATAATTAACTGTATAACTTTATAACTGTAAATAAAATAATACAAAAATATCAGGTTTTATGCGTCTAGATAGCATTATTTTTTTTCAGTATTTATTTAGCATGAACTATTATATTTAAAATCTATATTTTTTTGTTTGAATTTTATGAAAAAATATATGCGTATTTTAAAATTACAAGGAAAGATATTGTTGTTGAAGATTGCCTTGACTGATTGACCTCAGTTTAAAACCTTTAAATTCAATAATACTTGACACGATCGATTTAAAAAATCATAATCAAGCCATTCATCAAAAATACCTGAAAAATATTGAAAGAAGTTATTTTAATACTTTAATACCATACCGAAATCTTCTAGACTTACTTAGTGAAATGAATAGGTATCGCATACCACGATGTATTTTTATTTCTATTACGACTTTTCCTCGAATATAGGAAATTTTAAACATAATGGATAATTTTGTCTCTTCCTAATTTCTTTGACTATTCTCGATAATATCGATAGATACACCAGTAAATTGACCACCTGGATAGAAAATCATACTTATTCGGCACTGATATTCTGTTGACTTGAAGAAGAGGCGTCTAAGGTTTCCTTTAAACATTCATAGTACACGACCACCCTATGTATTTAACATCGAATAACATAATGATGGCTCTAATAGTCTTTTGCTTATGTTCTCATTGACTACAAATTCATGAAGCCATATTCCCCATATCTACGATGTACGAGTAGTCACTAGATGCTTTAATAGAATGATTTGAATCGATTTACAGCTGTTGATTTTTTTAAATGGATGTCCAATGAGTTGAGTAATTGGTTAAAAACTTCTGAAAAATCTGTGAATGCATCGGGGTGATCTATTTGATTTTCTAGAGTGAACTTCTTCACACTCCGTAAATCAATTTAACAAATAATTGATAAATCGATATCACTGAGTAGAATTAAAATGAAAGTTTCAAATAGGCGAACATATAGGAATAGACATCGTGTAAAGGTGTTGAAATTTATTTTTTCACATCTTCAAGAAAAGCATTGAAAATCATTTTCTTAGTTTCAAGACAGTTCTTCCGAATTACAGTTGCTTTATAAAAATCAATAATCTTCGATGATATATTATAAAAATAAATATGTATTTAAAAATTTATATGTATTAAATATAATAAAGATAATAGCAGGGAACTGTATTTGATAATAATAGAAGTTTAGATGCTTTCACATAAACAAACCACACTAGAGGCACACGTTGGACAGGGAACATTAAAACCGGTCCGTGGTTTTTCTGTAATTTTCGGTGCCCTTTTCAACAACAAACACGAATATTACGTCTAAAATGACTGTTAAATGACTCCCAGACGAATATAACTACAAGATTTTATTACGCCGATAAAAAATGAAATGTGTTGCGGTTCTTGTAATGGAACATCTACACACAAAATCATATATATATTTAATTTTAGACAAACAATATCTAACATAATAATTTTTACTTATATTCTATCCAAAATCATGAACATATTTTGAAGCAATACTTACAACACTGAATTTATATTTCATTTGTTTCAGCTTTAAATCCTTTCGCCATAACAACTCCGTGAATAATTGTACACTATACTCCCCGGTAGCGTTATTGGTAGCGTGCGCGCCTAACGATCCGAGGAATGCGGGCTCGAATCCCCATCTGTGTCGGATTTTTTAAAAATCCAAAAAAATGCAGGACTGGTTGCCTATTAGGTTGAGT
>JAGVSQ010004913.1:0-18519 GCA_022683975.1 Rhyacophila evoluta | reverse complement strand
TGGGGATTCGAACCCGCATTCCCCGGATCGCTAGGTGCGCACGCTACCAACTACAATACCGGGGAGACAAGATAGATATACACAGTGTGAATATATCCACTCCGATGGTGGCGTATATAGATCTTCTCAATGTGAAGACATCTTGCTAGATTATTTTTCACGAGAATTGTTTGACAGACAATTACTCAACCCAATAGGCATGCTGTGCTGCATTTTTTTAAAAATCTGACAGATACGGGGATTGAATCCGCATTTCCTAGATTGGTATGCGCACATACTACTCTACGCTACTGGGGAGACAAAATTAAATATATCCTGCAAGTTGACACTGGACCACGGATTATTAGCTAGAACGTTAATCCATCCAGATAAAATATTTTCACTGCTGCATATCTATCCAAAGCTATCAAAGAAATGGTTTCACAATAATTGAAACATCTGTTTTATCAGGGAACATGCCAGCACTTAAATATCTAATTTATCTTTTTGTTTTGTTAAATGTATTTTTATCTTGCGCATATAAAAACACTTTCACCATATTTCTTGTCTCGGAGACTTATTTATCATTTTTTGTCTACGTGATATTCTATAATTATATACCCGATATTACATAGTAAACTGTTTTATGTATGTCTCACAGGTGCCTAGTTTCATTGGCGGCAACATGAAGTCTTCATGCTCTATTTCTTACACAAATATTATTCCAACTTATCTCTATAGTTGCCTGATTTCAAATATAGATTTATATACTTACGTTGATTTAATTTTTTTTTTAGATGCAACATTTGATTGATCTTACCATTTCCTTTGTCAGTTGTGTGATGGTATATGACTATTGGTTCCTGTAAATATATGTATTACTTTCACAATATATGAAATAACATAATCATTTAGTCATTCAGTGTCACTAATAGACAAAAAAACATTTTCTATTTTTTGTTGACAATTCAATAAAAAAAAATCATACTTGCATATTTGAAAGTTTACTATCTTTTGATAGTTCTCCTACAATCGGTTCTTGTTTCTTTCATTGTTTAATTTTAAAATCGTTCAAAAAGAGAATTGAGTGCATTCTCAAAACTCTCTGGTTTTATATAAATTTCTTTATTGTTTAAGCAATGATTTCCACTTCCTGCTAATTTAAAAAAACTCATATTAGTAAATTATTAGTGAGTAGCAAATGTATTTCTTCCATTACTTACCCGAATTCTCAAAGCGAAGGTCATTGTGTGTAAAAACAAAGAGTGTTAAGATACATTGTACTCGGTTTAAAATAGTCTTTTGAGTACATGATAATAAATTTCGTTTAGATTCATTTCGGTTCATTACGTGTTTATACAAAATTGTATGTATCGTAAAAACTGATTTTTGTTTACGCAGAATTTATAAACATGTGCTTCGTGTTCTTCCATTTTTTTGTCTTTGTTTGCCAACTTTAAAGTATGTTTTTATTATCCTTATAAATATTCAACAGTATTTTTAAAAGGTGAATTGTTTACTTTTTCATAACTATTTCCTGGCGAAATAAAATGGCATATCTGCATAATTATTCATCTGACAGGTTTTAAAGTGGCATTTGTTTTAGAAATTACAGTTTCCCCAACTGTATATGTAAATATTTGATAGTAATCTTATTGAATTGTCTGAATCCGTTACTAACTAGTAATATTTAGGAATCCCGGAATTACAATAGAACCTTGTCATCTGTTTGGCTGTTTAAGTTGTGATTTGTATCTATGATGAATCAATTCTTCAAACCATAGATTATTGTATATTTAAATGCTTATAATAAACAATATTTTAACACATAAAGACAAATCCACGCAAAACAAATACCAATTGAACTGCATTTGACTCAAATGGTGGAAAGAAGGCGAGGTGTCATTACAACATACCTGCAATTCTTTTTTATCGCAATTGTCATTTAACTGGTCTCTTATTGACAACTGTGGGATGCCATTCCCAAATAAGGATGGATTTCAGGCAAATATGTGAATGCAGAATCAATTATTTATTATTTGTGAATGTTTTAACTTCTCCATACTCCTTATTTAATTGGAGTATATAGACATCACCGTAATAATTACATCGTATTTTAATTTTTATAGTGACTGCACGGGTCATTCTCTAAAAATGAAGCTATACAATTATATCTCCATCGTTAAACAACCATTGTAAAAATTGTCATCGTCGCTACCTCTTGTTAATTTTACAATGTGTCATTATAAATGCTGGTGCAACTGACCTGCACGGGATTGCTTAATCATTATATAAAAAACGATTGATTTATATTTTTACAGGCAATACTTTTTCAAAAACAGTGGCCTTCAACTGTAATAATTAAAAGTGAAACGTGTGAAATACTTTCTTGACAGATATTGTCAAATATACAAATTATCTTGAATTTAGCCCCAGTATAAATTTTTCTACACACATAGGACTTGTGCTTTCGTGCAATTTGTCCCAAAAAATAATATTATTGCACGATTATAATTTATTTTAAAAGACCATAACTAAAAATCTTAACTTTAATGAGTTTTCTTGTTATGTATATGTATATATTTACACAGGATGCCTAATAAATGCTAATCTTTACAGTATATGCAATCTCGTACACATGCATTTTTTTTTTACAATCGTTATTAACATTTAATCGCTTTTCAGTTTAAAAATAACAATTTTTGGTTGGCAATTATTGTGAATATTAACAAAAAGTTTTACATTAATATTTTTGTAAATTTATACCTCTGGTTAATTTTCATTTCTTTTGTTGCAGAATTTGGCAGTAGCACATGCGGAGCAAGTTTTAACGAACGGTCAAGTAGGCCGTACAGCTTCCACTGCTACACTTCCGCCTTCTTACGAAGCTCTCATCATCGGAGGGAGCTCAAGTCTGACTGCGCAGTCCACTAGCTCTGAAATACCTCCTCCCTCCTATGACGAGGCCATGTTTTTGATTGGCGATGAAAAGATAAGAGCTATCCTCGAAAAGAAACTCTCTAATGGTAGTGTGGTGTCGAAGGATACTGACCTTAGTAACGTTGTTGTAATGTGCCAAAATCCAGATGACACGAAGCCTTAAATATTGTATTCACTGTGATTGTTTAAATTGGTAATTAATTCAGCTGAACGCAGCAGATGAATGAAGTCTGTCACGTTAATTGTTTTAATGATTAACGTAAAAGCGGGCGCTATTCAAGAAAAATGTCTAAATTTAAAAATATTTATGGACAAAATATATAGTCCCTTGAAAAATTCATCCGAATTGAATATCAGAAAATGATAATATATCAAAACACAATATATTTCTTATCTCAGTTCTTTCAGAGGTAGACCATGTAGACCATGCTAGTACCAAGTAGTAAGACTAGTAGTGAGTCTATTCAATGTCAGAATGATTAAAGCAAGTGATTATTTTTAAAATATAAAAACCAATAATGGAATTTCCTTAGAAAAGGTCATATACAATGAGAGTTAATTTCGTACCAATTTTTGTGACTTTCACATTACATTTTATGGAAAGCCTCCATATTAATTCCCAGTATTATTCGTTTTATATCGTCCTAACTTAGTTTTTTTCTTGAACTCAAGTGAATTATACTGATTTTTCTAAACTCACGGGATCTATTTCAGTATACCATTGATTTTATTAATATATAGTATTTACGACTACTTATTATAACCTACTTAAAAAACTAATATAGTTTTCAATCAATTATATAGATCTAATTAGATCAACTGTGAGGGACGCATATGAATCTTTGGAATCTGTAGAAACATGTCGGCATATTATTTTTATAGGATAGATTATTAGATAGTTATCCAACCAAATCTCATGCATTGTGTAATTTTGCTGAATGGCATGCCATTTTTTTACAGCTCTTTCATTCTATAGCTAAGTAACTAACATTTGGGTTTAAGTTAATTATTTGCAAGTAAAAAAGGATTTTTATAAAGCTTAAAAATAGTTTAAATGATCATATATCTAGCAATATAAGTACACAGATAAGTTAGGTTATTGACATGGAAACTCTGTGCAACTTCTCTTGCAGACTGCACCACTGCTACACCATTTATTGACGGATCGCACATGGTGTACCTCTGAATTATTGATATATTCGTTCGAATACGTTATTCTTCATTATTTATCAGCATACTTTTAATTCTTATTTATAAATAATCACTTATTACATTTAGAATTACAAAAATCCACATAAGCCGGCCCAAATGTTGACATTTTGTGAATTGACTGACAATGTAACCTAATATAATTTCAACACGTTACATCCTCGATTGAATTATGTAATGAGTGTTGTTGAGAATCTCTGTTTAATTTAGAAACGAGACTTCTCTACTTATCTTGGTAGATAAAAATATCTACAAAATTATTCATATCTTGTAAACTAACCCAGTTGTGTGTGAGATATAATTGTTGTTCTGTATGTTTGAATATTCTTTAAACGAATATTTGTATTGCTTTTATGTATTACAAATTACAAATGTTTTATCCGATCTGCATGCCCGACTCATCCATGAAATTTTTACATCGTATACTAGACTGCAAGTAAATAAATCAATATAACAGGTCATTATAGGTTTTGTTATGACCAGCTTGTTTCAGGATATACTATTTCTTTGGCAATTCATTTTTTTTACCTATAATTAGTAGGGAAGCAGTAATTTTTGCCACCCATTGTCACCAGATGAATAAACTTGTGTAGTTGTATAACTGCATAACAAAATCAACTTGCTTGTAATATTTATTCGGATGAAACGAATCATACATATTGGTTTGATAAATATAATCTATTAAGATAGATCCTCATTTTGTGGACATCTGTATGCCTTAGAGGAAGTATAAGAAAATTTATATTTATTTTGGCAGCTATTTATTAGAGATACTATTGAAAAAAAACAACAAATTTACTGCAGTGTTTCATTTCAAAATTATAAATCTTAAACAAATATCTAGATTCATAAATCATAATTTTAAACAATTTTGCTACAAAAGGCTTAATCCTAGACAAATTCAAATAACTTCTGATTAGATCATAAGTTGATATAGACTTAAGTTGAAAAAATTAATTATTTTTTTTGCCAAGAAAAAAATACTGTTTTATTTTTACTAGATAAAAAAATTGATGCATATACATGAATTAATTTTTCTTAAACAAATGGCTTCCGTATATTAATCAGTAGAATACCTAATTAAATACATTCCATTGCCAAAATAATGTATTGACAAATGCTTGAAATTCTTTCTCTTAGATAATCTCTTCTGCAGTCATGAATAAGAGATTTAATTGTACAAATAAATGACAAAACATTTAATAATGGCATTGGACAAACAGTAAATATAATTTTTTTATAAACGATACAACAATAAAATCATGCTCGATAAATTGAATCAATTAACCTATCGACCTCTTGTAATCAAGCTGCAAGTAATGTATTTTCAAATACGCAATACATTCTCTGTCCTGCCTGCTACGCTGATAATTGTAATAATGTACATTTTATATATTGTCTTCCGTGTTACTGTTTGAATTGAAATTTGTATTGTATGATAAAAAATTCAGCTGTTAGACAATAGATAGATAACAAAATTTGACGATAATTTATAATTAATGTAATGGGCCCAAATTTTAGGTGTAGATTTTTTTTAGTGTAGGTAATTTAGAAACGTGTGGTTATTCATCAAAAAAAGACCCGAAAATATTTCAAAATATAAAAATAAGTGACATTCATATTATGAATAACCTATACACTAAAGCCTTTAATTAAATCGTTCAATTTTAGTTAAATCGGTTAGAATTCACTGAGTAGAACTTTATTTTACAATAATAAAATAATTCATAATCATACAATGTAACTATGAGTAGTTGCCTTAGTAGTTGAGTTGGTAAGTGTATGCTTTACGGTGCTGGAGATATTCGGTTCAAATTTTGCAGATGTATACAGATTTTTAAAAGAATCAACTAAACAGAATATGATACCTAGTGGGTAGAGCGATTAACTAACAAATTCTCACATGTGGCTTATCAAAAACGTTATTGGTCAGGAGGAGCTAAAAACTATTTCCTGAGAGTTAGGCATTGTTTTTTTTTAAGATGTCAAAATACATTTTGTAGTTTTAGACGCTATAATGTATGTTTACTAATAAAAACTTTATAACTTGACGTACATGTTGGCCAATAGCTCTCATAAAGATTTGAAATATATGAGATGTATTTCAAAATGACATTTTGTATATAGTCATATAGGAGATGCAAAGAAATCTTTTAATTAAATAACAGTATATTCTAAAACACTTGGGATGTTTTTTCAATCGGTAAAATAATGGATACTGCAACGTCATATTTAACTCATTTCCAAAAAATCAAACAATATTTCCCATATTCAGAGCGAATATATTTGTGATTATTTCAGTTGTCATTTCAGGCCACTATCAAAGACTATAACTGTAAAGGTTCTTCGACATTGCCTTCAATAACTATCTAAATGAGTTATCTGAACCAAGAGATATAGCCACTTCTTTTATTTTAGTATTCCAAGTTAATATATTTTGTTTGTATATCCAAGAATGTCGGTACCACTAATTGTGATATCGAATATTTGATAGTAATGTTTTGAATTTCTGTATTTCAAATCGACAATAAAATTCAGTCCCAAGCCAATAATTCATTATACTGACCACCATAAGTGTATACAAATTATTTCAACACATTTTATTGGTCAATTCATGTCCATTACCGATACTAATTAAACAGAGATAATTATCAATAGACTAATGAATTTGCAATTTGGATACCCAATGTGTAGTGAGCAGGAAATGACAAAATCGATCATCTATGTGTATCTAATTAAGCTCTTCTTTATTGCAATGGCATTCAAAATATTACAATTTTTATTGGACCCTATATTACTGGAACTGATTTTATCAAGTATGATTTAGTTTGATATACTCTGCATTTATTCATTTTTTTTTAGTACTTAATATAAACAATCTATTCTTGCTTTATTATTTCAACCATAAATCATAATGAATATTAAAACTTGTCATGGTATAAAAGAATTTCCATTAAATTTTAGAAATGCATCAATAAGCCATACCTTGCCAACCTACGAATTATATTATATTTGCATTGATCTTTTTAAAATGATATAAAAAAATATTCTGGTGTTGTAATATCTATCAATAAATTTCAATTTTATGGTTAGTTATATGTGACCAAAATCGTTATAAAAAAAATGCACATTATTAAGTCCTTTATGTAAGTATATGAAGATTTAAAATAATTATAAAAATATGTATTCTTTCGGTCTCATACTTGTTTTATGGTGAGTATGATTTTTTATTTTAATGTTTCGATTCGTTCGGGCTTGCAAACTTTAAGCGATATGAATTTTTTTCCGTGCCGCACACAGACAAACGAAATCAACCTTTTGCTTCTTTTGGTGCAGGCTTAGGTACCAGAATCTTCATTTGTATTACTTTAAATATAATCATAGGTTGAATATGAAATAATTTTATCAACTTAAGTTTTTCACTAAAGGTTATTTGGGTCATTATGTATGGTTTCTATGAGTGATAATGAAATTAATATTATAATTATTTAGCTTGCATTGTCAAGAGTTCTTGCAACTAACTCAATTGTCTTTCCATATTAATAAAAATGTCTCATTAGTTTTATATTAAACTGTCCTAGACAAGGGATTTCTAATAATTCATTTCGAATGTATCTACAATAATGGACAACGCCAAAATTTAATAACTTGTTATAAATTTAATATTAACTTAAAAAAAAATGCCACACTTTGGCAAATGTGATAAATTATAATAAAAAAAAATGCCTTTCTTTTAAAATATGCCTAATAAAATAGATAAATTACCTTAGTTAATATTGACATTTTTCTCATTCAAGATTGAGTAGCAAGCTAATCTTACACCGTTTTATATGGCTCGTCGGTATAATGAGAATAGTATATTTATTCAATATTATTGGCTACATTGCATATCAATACATAATATAAGTACTAATTATATCTTTCTTGTGAGCTTTTGTAGTAAAAATACAATTAATTTTATCCATTTTGAGCCAATGATAACTATTTGAATTGGTCATTTTAAACAATATTCTTAAAACTTCAAAAAATACAGTAGACCATCGATAAAATGGACTAATGTGGGTGAGCGAGTGTCCGAAATTCGAAAATACGAAATTCTATTATATAAAAATCAGTTTTATGAATGCATTTTATAAATAGACCCCAGAGAAGAATCAAGATTTGTTTCTACTTTCAAAGTATGCTGTTCTTTTATAATCAACTGTCTAAAATTAGGAAAATATTATAAAAATTTCCGAGACAATAACTTCATCTGCTTTTATGCTTTCAGTCATGATATGATACTCATGGTTTACTTATAACCATTGTAATACATTTTCTTCGGCCACTAGCATAATTCTGAATTATTCTACAGAAATCAGGAATTTCTACCTTTTCTAAATTTATGTCTCCATCTTGGACATTTCTCCCAACCATTTTCCGATATTTGCGCTTACACATCTTTCCAAATATTTCGTCTGCATATCCGAAGTCCATTATATTGAAGTTTTACTGTATTCAAAATTATTATATTATCCGAGCCACATTGATTATATCTTTAGGATACTTAAAAATTTATATGTATCGAATTTTTAATGAAAAAATATCATACTTCTTACATGCAAATATATCTTGCATAACTTTTATTAATAATTAAGAACAGTTTTACTTAAAGATTTAACATTTCAATCGTCTCTAGCTTTCCTTTTAAACAGACATTTTCGTAAACCATAAATCTACAACAAGCTCCGATTGTTCAAGGATGATAAAGCGTGCTGTATTAACCGGATTTTAAGACAATATTCTGATGAAGCGTCTATAATGTAATATATATATAAATATTTTAAATTATAATAAAAAGTATTATGATATGTTTATCATTATTTTTGTGTAACCTTCCTTGGAGAAATTACATGAATGACGTTAAATCATCAACAAAAAAATTAAATCATATTTAAAGTGAGCAAGGTTAATAGACTATAATATTGTCAGACTGTGGCCTTTAAAAAAAATGATTGTGTGTTTTTATTCTTTTTACATTGATGATAATGCTAAAAAGCAATGCTAGGAATCATTTCGCAGTGACGTGTGAAATAAAATAGCAAAAAATCAACATTTTACTTTTGCACAAAGTATACATTACGTTATAATTATATTTATGCATTTAAAATTGTAAGCAGCAAGTTTATATTATTTAGTTTTGGTGTCCAATTTGAACATGGTGATAAACTGTAAATCACTTCGACTGTATTACGTTTTATAGATCCAGCAGTGTTTTTTCCAATCTGATTATTTTTTGATACCATTGTTCAAAGCCTAAACACTTTCAGTATTTTTAGAAATTAAAATACAGTAGGTATTTTAAAACTACATTTCGATAAATAGATTGCATATTATTGTGTATGAAATACTCATATCACATATTAAAATATCTGAAGCAATTCATTTTGTGAAGTTATTCCCATAAGAAAAAGTAGAATGAAATAAAAATGATCATCTCCGCTTTTTCTGCTCAAAACAGATATTTTGAATTTACAAATATATAGCATAGGCAAAGTTTCTTTATATACACATTATTAATAAAATTACACATTATTCAGAAAAACTATTTTCCCTGAGATCGTAAAAATGTTCTGATTTGAGTAAAATAGAATTGAAATGATGTGTCAGTTAATTCATCAATAATGGCATAGCATGTCCCATTTTGATTGGATATAAGTAATTCAAATAGTCTTTTGCTTCGGTCAGGTATTGGAATTTGTTCTTATTTAAAAATTTCATTGTTACATGAGACACTCTCAAAATCGTCTCATTTAAGTAATGTTTAAAATGCTCATTTAGAGTTGCACCATGTTCTATTTGTGAATGTTGCATTACCTTATTTTGAACATGGCAAAAACCGATCAAATATGCCTTTTTTTGAATTGTTATAGAATTCTAAAAAATGTTATCACATAAGATAGAAGGATTTAGATAAATGCTCGCGTATGTGGTAGTAGATCACAAGAAACATCTTTCTTTAACATGGCTTGCTTAAATGTCACATGCAAGAGATTACTTTACGACACAGTCTGTGGTTGTACATTTTCTCCTTTCTTCCATCTTAAACTATGTAATAATTTCTATAACGTCCAGCATTCTCCCGTGCTTTTTAGTAGTACGTTCGTGACAGTTTCATTAAAGTTCTCTTTAATCTCAAATAACTGTAGCTGTGAACAATCATTTTCGAATATAACACATTAATACATGACCCAAAGTATTCATAGAAGTTCGCAGATGTCTGGATTAACCTTAATAGAGTATTTTGATCTGGCTTGATTGATCTGAAATCATATTTTGCAGCTTCCTCCAGTGTGATAAGTGCCTTCACAAATAACTTACATTATATATTTTAATTATAGCGACAGAACTTATTCTATGCTTTTGATTCACTATTTTTAAGATTATCAATGATGGTAAGGTGAATTCTATGTTCAGTATAAGGAATGTATGTGTTGCCTGTTAATAGTTTCAAAACTATTTTATAAATGTATTCATTATTAGAGTAGGGATAATTTAAAATATTGTCAAGCTTAATCATACTTTTTTTTACTGTACAGCAACTGATGATTTGTGTATGTATATGAAATATAAATATGTGAAAAGTGTTGAAAATAATCTGTACTTATGATATGACATCAATCACTTCATGCCTATATATTTGACAGAACTGAATAAATTTATTATATCGATTCGCCTGTCTTTTTTAACATTATCCTCACAAATTTCCATTTTTTCATCACGGCAGTCAAGGGAGATCCTTAGCAACCCTGAGAATAGTTCCCACTTGAATTTGGTAACAAATAACAAAAATGAGATAACTTTCCAAATGTTTTTGAATGACTGCTGTTGACCGCATGAATCTTACCAAACATAATATAGGGTACTTTTATTTTACATTATACATGTTTATCATATTGCATTAATTCATCGATGACTTACCTCTCAAGGTCATAAAGAAATGACAGCTGTACATAGTTACAGTTTGCCTTGCATAATTTCTAATTGATTTCGTTGGATACTGAATTAAACTTCAAAAAAATGTAAGCCTCATGACACTTTAACCTCAGCACCAACCTTTGGGTCGGTAAAATCAACCTCTCAACAAAGCTCTAATCAGTAGAGTTAAGTAGAATTAATTTTTTTTGAGATTATTTAATAATAATATACCATTTAAAAGTTTTAATTTGACACCCAATTAGCCAAACATTCGATAAAATTAAAATACATTCAAATAATTTTTCATAATTATACTTTATTTACCCAAGTTGCTTTTCTTGAGTTTAATTTTTGTATAAAGTTTATCTGCAAAATTATTGTCATGGACATAATTCATCTTGGATGGCATTCCATTTATAGATTGAGGTATATCAGTGTTCGGAAGCTGATTACAATTGGATCGTTGAGCTGATGCATCATTGTAAATATCATTTAATTTATTATTGTCACTTGTTTGAACATTATCAGTACTGGGTTTTCCGCAGAGAGAATTGGAATCATTAATTCTATCTGATTTTTTCTGCTCAAGTAATTTTATATGATATTTTTCATGGCGTATCTGAAATAAAAAAAAATCACTTTTATTCTATCAGGCCACCACCTCTATGGCATAAATTTGTATCAATTCTGTGAAGAGAAAAAAAAAAAAACTCCATACTGATTTTCCATTACTGCAAAAAAATATATGCATTTAACTCGAGTGTACACAAATACAATGAACTATAAACAATACATATGTAACAAAATTAAAATGTACATACCATAGATATTTTTTGTGTATAGCCTCTATTACAAAATCGACAAACATAAGGACGGACACCGGTGTGAATTCGAATATGAGTTGCCAGATTGCTGGGATCACTTGAATTAAAAAAATAATTAACACAAAAGTCAAAAATGCAAATGAAGTTTAATTAACACATTTTAAACCATATTAACTTGACGAGTAAGAGATTTTTATTTCCAAAACAAAACCAACACAACTATCATTGAAAGAATCTCCATGTACTGAATACAGCCTTGATATCAAGCCTGTTTTAATATTTCTATATACTTCATAAATAATTACTCTCATTCGAGTAATAATCTTATGATGGTGACATTATAATTAAAAATAACTTGCAGGAAACTAAATGTGTCTTTAGACTGACACATTACTGATTAATAAATAATATTAACATAATTCAATTGTCTAAATATTATACCATCACATACTTGAAAAATTTTCCGCAGTGTTCACAACTAAAAGGTTTTTCACCGGAATGCACCCGCAAATGAGTTACTAGATGACTGCTTTTGTTAAATCCTGCAAATCATTAAAATCGTTGACTTCATTCTCTTCTAGCACCATCCTCATCCATCTTATCAATACAAAACATAATGTCTACAATCTTCCGAAGAGGGATTTCTCTTAATTGCCGTCACCTCGAAAATCCCTCAGCACGAAAGAAAAATTTTGTTACAGCAAGATCTTCTTCAATACACACATCACATATACATTCATATGGACGTTAAAAAATATATGAGGGGTGTAGTTTCAAAGTGAACTTATTTCACTATCCCAAAATTTAAAGATGAAGATTTTGAACAAGTATTTTTTGTATAGAAAAACCATGTTTACACTGTTAAAGAATCTATACCCGCCTTTCTAGAATACCCTGCCGGAATGGCTGGGATCTGAAAGGATTACAAAGTGTCAATAAATTTTATCTCAAAAAGGAGAACTATGTAGTGTAAAAAGTTTGTTCAATAAAACTGCCTCCGATTTTCGATCCGATTCCGAGTGATATAATGTAAATGGGCATTGTTTTCAGATCTATAAGGATGACTTGTCTAACTTAACTAATAGATGTTTTCAAATATTCTACATTTATTATACATAAAAATTCTTTAGAGTTTCGGTAAAAGACATTTTTTATAACTTATTATCTGCCACATACTAAGGAGCAGTTGGTCACAGGATCTGATGATTAGAAAATCATGAATTGCTCCCTATCAATCTCTTCATAATAACCATAAATAAATACCACAATCTATTGTATTAGAATAAATAGATTAGATTTTCATGTATTTTTTTCCCAACTATAGACTTGAGTAGAGTAGACTGAAATGTAGATATCAGATTTTGATAAAAAAAGGCATATCAAGAATATTAAAGATAGCAATCAAACAAAAACCTTTTTCACAGATGTTACAGGAATATTCTTTGACAGCTGAGTGTGTTTTCATATGCTCGGTGAGGTGAGATGGCCGTTTGAAATCCATGGGGCATTGTTCACATTTGTAGTTTCGTGCTGTTTCGTGTACATGTTTATGGATATTGAGATTGGTCAACTGAAAAATTATATGGTTGTGAAGTATTAACCGAGTACTGGTGCTTTGGAACCTGAAGTCGCAAGTTCAAATCCTTTTTTATATATCAATTTCGGTTAAAAAAGAATGTACAAACGTACATACCTGAGCGAAAAGTTTAAGGCAAATTGGACACTGGTAAGGTTTCTCTCCTGTATGGCATCGGTGGTGTCTAGCAAGATTACTAACTTGCGAAAAACACTTGCCACAGACACTGAAATAAAAAAATAAAAAATTATACCCCAGCAGTAAAATGTTAACATTAGAGACAGTAAAATGCAACCGAAAATATTTGGGATTCCTCATAGCACAAATGAGTCGTCTAGTTCCCATCTACCATAAATCCACGTTGGTAAAATGTTGGCAAATCATTTTTTTTCTGTTTGTTACGTTTTCTTATTTTTTTTTTTAAATAAATTTTTTATTAGATTACGAATGTTTAGAGTAAAGTTAAATATTTTCTTTATTTACATTTTAGGAGTAATTACGATAATAATAAGTAATTCGTAATTTTCAGGGTTTCATTACTGTTGGGAACCTATCAATCTTTGATTATAAATAGGGTCTAAAATAAAACTTCATATTTAGTTCAAGTTAGAGAAAAAAGTGCTTTTATAGCATATAAGAACTATATGACTCAAGTGTTGGCTCACATTTAAATTAAATAATTAAGTCTCCAACAATACTTATAAATAGTAAAAATTTGCCACCATTTTGACAGTATTATTGAGCATTTAGATTACCATAATATGAAGATTTTTTTACAGACTGTTTTTAAGAAGGCTGATTGTCGATTATTCACTCAATCCATTGTTCTGTACGCTGTATCCTGTATCCAAATATACATCCGATTTAAAGAAGTTCCAAGATACGGATCGATTATTGTGAGTGCACTTTTTAAGTATTGTGGATTAATTTTAAGAGAATTGGGTGTCAAACACTGCATTTTAAATTATTATTTTACTAAGTTGGCATTGATTACCTGCATATGAATGGTTTAAAATTTGACTTTTCTCTGCTCAGATGCGTCATGATAGAAATTTTATCATCTAATTCAGAATTATGATCAATGGCCATTTCTGGAAGTTAAGCAAATGTTCAGTTAGCAAAAATGATATTTTCTACATACAACAAAACAATTAGGATAAAGAGGTATTCTCACCATTCCTGTGAAGAGTTATTACATGGTGGTTAAGAAATAAACTCGATTTAAACGTTTTACCACAGGTCTTACATTCCACTTGTTTTCTTTTCTTTGGTGGTTTTTTGGATTTACTCATCTAAAATTTAGTATCATAATATTTAAATAATTGATATTACATTAATTCAAATCCTTTTTTCTTGCTTAGACTTCCTTTCAATGCTTACAATTTTTCTTAAAATAAGGTCTTATTTTTATTATTCTCTCATGTTGAATCTATATGTAAGTCAGTATATGTATCATTGAATAATAAAAAAAGTAGTGGACAGTTAACTAATCATTACATGAAGGAGTCATTATTAAAAGACTTATGTATGCCATGGATATAATCCTAATAACAGTAATATATTACTCACCAGTCCAATTGTATTTAGAGAATTCATTTCTTCAAATGAATTATCTTCTACTTTAATTGCAATATCTTCACCACTATTGTAAGAGGTGATAACATTTTTCAGTTCTATGAAATCAACCCTAGGATACTGATTATCTACCATATTATGTTCTTCATCACAGGCATCATCAAATGGAATCTACATCAAGATAAACAAGTTTTTCATGTTTAATAAAATTTTATGTAAAAGGCAGTATACAAGAAGCTTAAATAATTCACACTTCAAATCTTTAATAATCACATTAACATTTCATTACACAAACTATAACTGTTTAGTAGCACCAAATGTTATAACTGGGTAGACATTTTTACGAATCCTGATAAAATAAGATAGGTCTAATGCAAATTTTATTTTTTTAGTAGATTTATTTTACCAAGTTAGATGTCCCTTAACTCATCTAGGATCATTTAAATAAGTGCTCATACTGTTAAATTTGTAGATTTCTGTAATACTGTACCATTTCTTCAAGTGTATTTTTTACACTGAGTTCTCTAATGCAATCTTTGTCAGAAACAGACCATAAGGAGTCCACATCATCTGAAATTATTTTTTTATTATTTGAGATGTTTTCGGCAATAAAAATAAACTTTTGACTTACAATTTTTATTTTTTGTATAGATCAAATACTACAAAATATGTTTATAAAGATTTTCTTTATTTATACACAATAAACTATGGCAATTTGATGCGTGAATAACAACGCAGTTGGTCAAAAGAGAGAATATTTAAAATAAAGAAAACAATTCTTGTCTAAAATATTATATTCGATTAAGAGAGGTTTCTGCATACTCAACAGATAATTAATGATTATTTTCGTGTATCATTATTTCATTTAATATCACATATAGCATCACAATTTCAAGATACATTTTGTAAAGATGGATTCCCAGTTATATGAAAAAATCGTAGATAATAATAATTTATTAAAAAATATAGACGAGGGATATGTGTTTTTTTGTTATCGATAACCAATTTGTATCTTACATTATTAAGCCTCATAAAAATTCTAATAAAATATTAATAAACCTACAAAAACAAAAACAGACCAACCTTTAGAAACAGTCGGCAATTGTGTTGTTGCGACAGATTCTTTCAAAATCATTGAAGACCTCTCGCATTCAAGTTTGAAGTCAAATGCTATTTTCAATCTCGAATAGCATTTTTTGCATATGAGGGATGGATATCCATCACCTATTTTAATCTGGAATTGTATTGTTTGTTTTAAAATTATAAAAAATAATGAAGTGCAAATAAACCACTTGTTTCAGTAGTTGGGGTTCAGATTAGTTTACCTCAGTGTTTGAACATGTCATTATTTTTGTAGCAATAGGCGATATCTCAGTCTCAAAAATTTCTTTCATTTTTTTATAATTTGATAAACAAATACGACAAATATATAAAGATGTTATTTTCCCACGAAACCTTGCCATTTCTGTTGTAGGCTAAAAGTGTAAACAACACATAGACGTCAGATGTCAAAATATTTGGATAAACAAACATAGCATTCCACAATGCAGGACGTCTTACCATAGAGTAAATCTTTATCTGCTATTGTCATTATACGAATAGGTATCTACATAATTCGTTGTAATTATTAGCACTTTTCATATTTCTATAACAGTACAAATAATAAAAATTTAAGATGTATAAAAATGTACAAAAATGAATGAATAATTTTTATTTGAAAAATAAGCAATGGTTTCCAATTTATCACCCCATTTTAAAGTGAGTTATACCTATCAGACCAGTGTTCACCAGGTCGTCGCTGGCTAGTTATTTGTAGCTAGGGCAGAATTGATAATAGCTCGCGTGCGAAATATTTTAACGTTTGCCTTTTAACTTTCAATACTGCATATATACATTTTTGTAATCGTATCAATAGTTGAAATGATAAAATAGATAGAAATATACAGTAGTTTATGTAACATTATAAAAACAGCTCTGATGCTTGTTGAGTTTAAAAATTGTTAAATCATTTTATAAAAGATCGGACTTCAAAAAATAAAAATTATATGGCTACAATCTAAATGTGTATTTATGAGTCTTAAAATATTTGATTCCGGCCCCGTTTAATTTTTTATTTACAACATTACCAATTTCCAAATATCAAGGTATATTTTCCAATATCTTTTCGGTTAGGTAGCACATATAATATAAGTAATAATAACAATTGAAACTTATTTTACAAGCTTTTTATGTATACACGTGTTCACTAGCTATCAAATGATTCGTCCACATGTAATACAACAATTGGGAGAATGTTTAATTTTTTTACATTAAATTCATTTACTTTTTATATTAATGTAACTTTTAAACATGCAGGCTATTCACGATGCATCGTTTTAGAAAGGCTATATGACTGGCATCTTTCCGGTAATACATTCTCTTCTAAATATTTTCCAAAATTCTCATTAATTTACCAAAATTTTCAAATAATTCCACTATGCTTATCTTATTTAAATGGAAAACCATCGTATCCACCAAGAACGTCATCTACAACAAAGATTAACATCTTTATTACGGCCAGTCAACTTTCACACATCAATTGCTTTTAGTGTCATAACTATAAAAAAATATCCTATTATCTCATAAAACGTCTACTTTTAACGTTAAAAATTGACTTATATCTTTGGTTTCTAAAACCGGTTTAACTAAAAATGGCCGTGGTTAGTTTAAAAAAATATTTATTATTTCCTGAAAACAATCCCTTTTTTAATTCCTACATGCGGTCCTGGTTACGTTTGATATACAGTTACACATTAATCTAGGATAGATCGGTAGCTACATACCTTTTAAATATATAAATTTACCTGTAGGTATCACTCAAACCATTCGTTTCATAATTATTATTCGTATTAGGTAGTTTCTCACATTACGTAATATTATAGTATATCATAAATTAAAACAGAGAACATTATTTTGTTCTTTCATCTGACAGTTCTCCTGTTTTCATAAAACTCGGCCAACGAAAGGCGTGCGATAGCATCAAACGAAGGCTGTGTCGAGGAGAGGGCGCCGCGAAACAACGACGGTTGCCGTCGCGGCGCTGTTACCATGGAAACATCGATTTTCAGCAACAGACTGGCGTCGGTACAAGCGAAACCGTAAGCTCAGCCGATCGCTTCGATTAGTTGAACGTCGAAATAATAAAATAACTTGATATATTAATTAAATATTATTTATTCAACTAACATAATCGGTTTTCATTTTGTTGGGAAAAGGAATCGTAGATTCACATCTCAATTAAAAAGTATATACTTACAATTTTATCGCTATACATGTACAATAATATAATACTGGGCTTAAGGTAGTTTTACTTTACCAAAACACGAAGATAGGACAGCAGACGGGGAATTCCCCTGTACCTTAAAATTCGGTTCCATGACAACTGCACACATGACAAGTGCTCACATGACATCTGCGCAC
>JAGVSQ010004912.1:0-18520 GCA_022683975.1 Rhyacophila evoluta | reverse complement strand
TTTTTCAGTTTGTATTGTACAAGTTCTTAAATGTACACAAGACACAATGTATATGCAAACTTTTGCTTTATTAACAATAAGATAAGTACAACATATTTATATTTTACAAGAAAAACAATTTGATAAAAAACTATAAATAATTTTATTTGAACAATTATTGTTGTTGCACTATTTTTCATTATTATGATATATCTTTATCATTTGGCTATAATAAAGTTTTTCAAATTTCTAGCAAAGAAACACGTACTTTTTTATTAATACACTTCTTATAAATCTTTTTTAAATTCTTCTCTTTTTATAAAACATTCCATTGAAATTAAAAAAAGGCTAGACACAGAAATATGATCATTGTTGGCGTTTCTCAAACCACGACACATTGTCGCTGAGCATTCAACCAGTAACCAGATTTAAGAAATTTTACTTTTTCAATACGTATCATCTACCATGACACAAAACAGTAAGCAAATAAACTAAATTAATACGCTTTTTTGAGTAATTTTTAATTTTTATTTACTTTTTTTTATTTGTGGGACATGGAACTCGAAAAAGTCATCGCTATGCAGACATCGATAGTTTGCTCTAAATTTTATCCATCCGTTTTATCCCAGAAATGAATCTTTAAAGTTCGAATTAACCTATCACAATATTCCGCTAATAAGCAACGTAACAATAAAGAAGCATTTAACATTATTTTTTTTCATCTTTATGTATATTTAAAAAAAAATTCATGTAGCTTAATTTTGTATTTGATTGTTACTTTATCTAAGTAACTAGAATACATTTGACTAATTTAAAATACATAATATCGTCACCGTTTAGATAAAAGCCACTAACCAAAAAAGTATCGTTTTGGAATATTACAATTTAAAAGTATGGAGACGAAGAAATAATCAGATTGAATATTTTTAATGTTCGGATTTATTTTACTAAATCTTACATCCTGTGGTGACTTTTTCATCTTAAAGAACACAATTGTACGTAAAGCCTCTCGTTATTTTTTTTTCTCCTAAAAATCTCTAATATAGATTCATTACTTGTTTTTTTTTTTGTTAAACTAGTTGTTAGACTTCTTAATTTTGTGTATAATAAATTTATACTCGTTTGTTATATATTCTATATTACAAATGCCTTGAATTAATATAATATTCGCAACACGTAAAATAAAAAAAAGTCAATACGGATAGAAAAATAAAATCAGATTAATTTACAAGAAACATTCATGTGTTTACATGAGGAACTGGATCCGCGGGAAAACTTTTGAAGAATGTATGGCTGACCAATGCGTCGCCAAAAGATAAATCACCCGTCCCACCAAAAGTGACGTCCGTGCGAAAAGAGGACGCTTTTTATCTGAACCTAATTCCATAACATTTCGCTTGTCAAGACGATTCGAACGAAACTCGGGAGATTTCTCTAGCTACGGATTTTTTCAGCCAAATCAACGCCAATAGTAGCAGAATGCTTGTTTTGTTATATTTGATTATCTAACCATGGCATCACTAATATAATATCATACATCATATCCGTACATTCATAGTAATATCTACTCTATAAAAATTCATATATATCATTATTTGCACCCTAAAATCGACTGTTAGCTTTTTCAATTGTAAGTTTGGATTTATTTCGCAAATATAATAATTAAATTGTAACATCAATCTATTTTAATCAATGTATAAATTAATTTCGGATATATTTAATTAGTAATCTATTAAATAGTACGCATATCATGATTGATAATAGTAATATAGTCAGATGATTTAATTTTTGGTAATTTTACAATACGAAACTACGATAAAATATTGCAAACATAAGAATCCTTCACCGGGAATAGTAGACTTTTAGATGTTCTGCAAAAAATGCTTTAAGGCGAGTATAATAATTATCGCTGAAGAAATATTATACTTTATAATTTTACTTTTTAACTTTTTTTTGCTGTCTTGAACTTAAGCTCATAAGCCGTTCCACCATAGATTTAATCGCTTCAATTTCAGACACAGATTTAGTGGATATTGAAGTCAATATATAATCGGGCAACTGTGAGTAACTTCCATTAGGTGCAACTGTTATGTAGTCATATTAATTACAAGTAACTGTAGTCCTATGCTCAAATAGATGGTTCATGAATGGAATCATGCAAAAAGATTTTAAATCTCCTACAAAAACGTTTAATGATAGTTATTTTATAATATGCAACCGTTGCTTCAGGTGTCGACGTATATATGCAGAAAAAATTAATTCACTTTAAAACATTTTTTAATTCATTTACAAAAATTAATTGAGAATATCTACTATGTATACATGCAACAGAAAACAGCCGATAAGGAAAATTTTTGTGTATCAAATATTATATTTCTTCACATATTTCAGTTACTCAGTTGATTTTTGAGTAATAATATAATTATTTTTGATATCTTTATATAAATTTTTACAGTTTTAGAACATAAACATGTCAATTCAAAACTTTGTAAAACATTAGTTCATAGATATTTTACAAAGTAAACTTTTACATTTTATTTATTTAATGTTTGCAAAATATTGTTTATAAATATTATTCCACATTTTAATTGACACGTCAATCTAGATGCCTGTCAAATTTCTTTGCCGAACAGATTTGATTTTAGATAATTGCCAGTTTATCGTTAATAAATAGTGATGTTTGTTTAATCTATAATAAAAATATTAGTTAGTTGTATAAAAGTATTAAAAATAATTTAATATTTTTTTTATTAAGCTTAAAAATCAGTGTGCATACGTTAAATAGTTAAAAGGGTCTGAATGCGTTAAATAGCAAAAATTAGTTTGGTTAAATTAGTAATTTTACAGTACACAACTACAGAGTGTTGAAATGTGATAGATATTTTGGTGGGTATGTTTAAATTGTTGACATATATATATATAATGAAGCAAGTATGATACGTATAATGAATTATCAAAATTCAATTAGTAACTCTGGATTAGAACATATATTCCATAATTGTTATGATTATTTCATACGTGATACCAATCATTTCATATGCGATAGCAACGTCTCAATTACCATAAATCTCCATTGATTTTGAGCCATTACATTTGTACCTAATTATTAGGCATGAACCTTATAATTAGGGATTCCAGACAGATAGGACGAAATACGTGTTGAGAATAGTTCCTCCTACATTTGCGGTAATTTACCCAGTAAGTCAATATCGGGAAAAAATGTCATGTTCCACAAAATTTATCGTATACAATTTGATTTAACAACTGCATACTATACTTAATTATTGTAAACATTACATAGTATGCATAACATAATACTAAATTATGATAATATTATCAGTTGATGGTACTTAATTTAAATTCTAGACGTGGAATAATGTTATGTTATCAACAGTAATATTGAAAAAAAATAATCGATAAATA
Organism: Rhyacophila evoluta; assembly: GCA_022683975.1. Taxonomy (NCBI): domain Eukaryota; kingdom Metazoa; phylum Arthropoda; class Insecta; order Trichoptera; family Rhyacophilidae; genus Rhyacophila; species Rhyacophila evoluta. The sequence continues at coordinate 15,118 of JAGVSQ010004912.1, read as the reverse complement.
ATTTTCTCTTTAAAATTTTACTTTAATTTCATTTTCTCTTCTTCTAACCGAACAGATTCGGGTGTTCTAAAATAAGGGTTAGATCTACAAAAATTATAATCGCTTAAGTTAAAGGATTGTCGAGTGAGAGAGATTCATCACGTGGATAATATGGATCACGCGATAATATGGATCACTATTTATGTGGACTACGATCAAAATAAAACTATAATTTCAGTGTTCTATGTTTGTGTCTCGTTAAATAAATAGGTGACTAACGTAGAAGATTGAGAGATTTTATCATTGATACATTACAAAAATAGTAACGATTTTTATAAATGCCAGAGGATTTTTTTTTAATCGTAAATTATAATTTTTTGATTGTAAAGAACAATCGTTATTTCTGAATATGTGAACTAAGCATCATTATTTCAGTTCTATTTTCAGCATCGTCAGACCATGTATTTAAAATAAACAAAGAAATAATAAATAAAGGTCTATTATCCAAAATTACTATAAACCATTTATAAGTATCGCTTACATTGAAATAGCTAAATAAAATAGGTACTTCAATGGTTTCTCTGAAATATTCCAAATATTTTAAATGATTTCTCGGAAAGCCTTTTTGTAGCTTTAGGTAGGAGTGTAATTATATCAATACCCACTTGGAGCTTTTATCAATATTGATAAACAATAGGCAAACTATATAACAAATTATCTATTATTATCATTGTAAGTTAAAAATAGAATATAACTCATTAATTATTGTTTGAGATATTCTCAATACTGACACATGGTACATCGTCATTTAACAAATGCTTAATAATAATATTGAATCTAAATTTTAACTTCAATTAGTCCAAACTTACATCACCGTGGTGGTTATCATCATTATCGACATAATGGAAACGTGTACTAATAAAACAAAGTAGAATTAATTTCACATAACAAAGACTATGTAATATTAATGAATATACTTATAAAAGAAAGTATTTTATAAGAGTTCATACTTACTTACATAATAGTGAAGAGAATTTACTAGATTTTTATTTTTATTTTTATAAACCCATTTTATATAATTTTAAATAAATTAACCTTACTTTATTTATATTCATACGTGTAACATTTAGATTGGTGTTAAAAATTAATTTCATTAATTCAAAATCAAACAAATGTGAGTGATTTAAGTATAAAAACATTTGTGTTATGGAGATGCGTTAATGATTTAATAAAATAATGCTTATTCTTCATTCCTTTAATCGAAATTATGGGATTTCGAAATTAGGATAACTTCTAATTTTTATGACAGTTACAGTATTTGAATTAGGTACTTTATGAACAAGTAAGCCGCCAATCATACCTTTAACTTTAAGGTTTTAGAGGCAATTTATTGAAATAATATTAACACAGTTTTTTAACACGCTTATTTCAGAACTATAATATAACATAACACGTTTATACTTTTTTTGCGTGTTTCAAGTCCGAAATTTAATGATCTACTCGTGGTCCGATTTTCATCTTTGCCAAAAAATATTCAACAAAATTTTTATCGAAAGTTTATTTAGGAAGACATAATTATTCGTACATGAAATAAAATTATAAAAATTTACATTTTTTTCAAAAGATTCAACGTAAAATAAAACCTCCATAATTTTCGGAATTCCAAGAAACCTTAATGGTCTACCCGGATGAAATTTTTGATTCTTATTCGGAGCGTGATTTTTTATAAACTTGTCCAATTAAATTCTAAAACACGTGAAAAAATAGGCATTTTTGACAACATAAACAATACACGTGAAAATACACAAAAAAAATTCATGGACTGGGCTTTATATTTTGGCAGTGGCGTGCGTAAGATTTGCTGTGAGCAAACACGCAGAGAGATTACGTATATAATGTATTAAATTAAAAATATTCCTTGGACTCTTGATAAAAAGGGTACCTTAAGAATAGAGGCTGTAATTTTGTATACTTTGTAAATTCTGACCTCCTGCTATGCACGATATTGTCACTTAGTGAACGTCTAAAAACTAAATAATTGAACACTTTTCCACTTTTTGGGCATCAGTAAAATTCATTATAAAGTAAATATTTATCAAATTGTATATTTTTTTTCTTTGGACCCTCATGCATTAGTACTTTTATTTCACAATACAATAATTTAATCCTTTAAGTGGAAGGCGAATACATTTAAAATACATAGCTTCATACCATTATAGCAATGTTTAAATATAAATAGAAATCTGAAGAAAGATTACATATGAAAAAACATAGAAAAGAACCGTACGGCTATTTTTATCTTGTACTAAGTCAAAATAAAATGTCCATAATACATATTCGACATAAAGTAAAGTATACAAACCTCAAGAATCTTGAAATAAACATATCTAATATTGAAAAAAAAATAGTCATAAATATAAGCTCTTAACTATTTGTCCAATTCATTCAGCTCTTCTATCAAAACATGCATTAATATTTTTACAGCCACGTTTTCTAAGCATTCTATTGATTAATTTGACCACTGCAATATTATGTTATTGGCCTCAAAACTAGTAGTTCTCAAACTTTTCATCTAACGGTTGGTCCTCTGGACCTAAAAATGCATTTACGGCTTTTCAAATGCGTTTGTTTTTAATGGCCAATAATTCAATATTTAACATAGCTTCAGGTATTTCTAAAGTGTGCAAAAAGCTTGTTCCATGAGATTTTTGTAATAATAATAATTATACATTCTTCATTTTTGAAATTTTTGAAATTCATATCAATATTCTTTTATATCAGATATAGTTTATATCAGACACACCCCTGTAAAAAGTCTAAGCATGTATTTAGCATTTTTTTTTTCAAATTTCCGTGATTCAAATAAAAACTCTGCCATTCTGGCCAATATTAGTATGTGTGTCTCTGTCTCTACTTGAGGAATCGAAAATATTAAAAGCAAATTATTCCAAATTATACAACTATCCTGCCCGTAGTTATACCAATACGGAGGGAAAAATCAATTTTCATGAAATTATCTCGGTTATTCATATCTTCCACCTCAATAATAGTGGATTAAAATCGTGTTATAAATTTCTACAATAGCACTTCTCGTACTTTCTCAGTAGGTTCTCTTTTTTTTCTTTTCTCTCTTAAATACATATAAGTAGTATATAAAATAGTTAGAAGCATTTCTTTAAAGTCTAAGCAATAATAGACTACATTAAACAAGTGATTGTTTATAAACACCATACGTTATTAGATAGTCAATTTAAAATTATAGCAAAAAACAATAATCGCAAAACTGTATTGTTAACTTTGCGGCACAAATAATATGATTTGTGCGAGAAAAAGTTCTTTACTTTGTCCTGGTTTGTATTCAGGGTGGATGGCAGAAAAGCATATGTCACCTAGATTGCGATTGCTTATTCCCGGGATGCCGCAAAACGAACCAGGAGATGTTAGATAGTTGTAAACATAGCTATAAACTAATCCGCCAAATTTGAGCAATAGCACACACCTTGAATAATTTATGTAATAAATACTCCTCATTGTAATTTCGTCAAGAGGTACGTGGCGGAATATTACATCTCTGTAACTCTGGTGTTTTTTCTTATTATATTTTTGTAATAGTCTACTTTTACGTAAATAGAATAATTTAAATTATTAAAAAATAAAACATGTTGAGAACGTTACGAATTACAAGCACAACATATTCACAGCATGGTATTACAATATTTTTTTTTAATTTAATAATTGTATCAAAATTAGTTTTAATAGAATCCTTGACAGACACGAACTTTTTAAAAAAATTAACAAAACGAGCTCTTATTAAAACTATTTTTAATAATAATATGAATTATTTTCAAAAATTCCTATAAATCTTTCTTACCAATTGTGCATTTATTTAAATTTAAAATCGATCAAAAATAAAAAAGGTTAACACAAAGATACAATACGGGTGTTGTTAGCATTTCTCGTTGTTATCGCAAGCAATAATATGTCGTTCAGTATTTGAAAGGTTAAATAAAAAAGTAAACTTAAGTGAAAAGAAATTTTGAGAAAAAAATAAATAGAAAAACAAATAGAACTTACTAGAATAGATTTGGTATGAAAACATTCGTTGTAATAGTAAATATAAAATTCGTTGAAGGCTATAGAATGGTCTTTTGTTTTTATTTTTAACTTATGCTAAGCTATTATCTGAAAAAAAATCAAGACATGACTACATATTGCGTAGATTTGTATACTTCACATTCGGAGCGGACAAATTCACACTGTGAAAAAAATGGTAGGTTGTAGTGAGGAGAAATGATTTTTTTTTACAATTCCCGCTTTGAAAATGAAGCGTATGAATTTCAGCAAAGTAAAGACTGTTTTTGGCAGACATAGGGTTGTGCATTTTTATTAGATTTTAGCAAAACCTGCAGCTGTGGGATCCCATCACGCAAAAAATGTGCATTCGAAAATAATTACTTATTACTTATTTTAAAATACTAAAAAAGTAGTCAAATTTGACCTTTAGGTTTCAGTATATTTTTTAATACAAACTTTTCTCATTAAACTTTTAAAAATGTTATGCTTTTGAAAGGTTAAAAGTACAAAAACAATAAGGAAAAATTAATAAATTCAAGGTAGTGTCGAGTTAACGGATGCATGTGAATGTATAACTTTTATAAATAAATAGAAAGATGTTAATCATGAAAAGTATTTATCTTATTGAATCCCAAACTAGCTTCTCTGTCAGTTGTACTGGTTTCGTCTGTAGAATAAGAGTCTAGTAAAAATCTTCTCCCGTATACGCTGATTGTAGTTGTGTATAAGAAGATTAAATTCGTCCTTTGAATATGATATTTTCCGGGTTTATTTCAGTTTTCGCTTTGACAAATTATTCAACAATTTGGTTTGCGGTATACATAATGCAAGTTGGGAAGACTACATACCTGTCAAGTGCACGGTCACGATATCCTAAAACCTAAAATGTATTCTTCTCTTATACACACAGCAACTACTATCCGCAGTGTTATTTATGAGAGTCTTAACGTAAACGAAGGTTTATTCGTGTATATTGTTTCGCAAGGGATAAAACAATTTTGTATAACAAACCATTGTAAATTTTAAATTAAAACTTAGACGTCGACATTCACTAGTTACGTCTAGTGGAATTTAACAAAGCATTAAATAAAAACTATAATACAATCGAAGTAGAATGAATATTTAATCAAATTTATTACACTAGTGAATATTTGAATCATACATTTTATCTCACTTTAATGGTGTACATATGAAATATCATAGAGTTCTAAATCACTTAATACTATTTAATTTCCAACACATTGTAACTTTATTTCTAAGCTATAGATTTGTAGGCTTTCATATTGATCGTTATTATTTATGATATAAATGTTAACTTTTAATTTCAGTTATTATATACGATTCGAATAATGAGCATATAGATTCCTAATATTCATTCGATCTTGAGAGTTTTTTTTCATATGATAGTTAAAGCCAATTACTCGTCCCATTATGCGTTGATTTTTTAAAACTCTACAGCTATAAATTTGATTATTCTGGTAGCTGAGATGTTAGTGTATGCATTTAAAAACCAGATGCTAAATAAACCAGGTACGGATACTGAAACGGTAGAATTTTCATAAATCCTACAGTGCAGAACTGAACACTCAATTTAATGAGCAATAAGCTGGTAACCAATTCTTTAGAATGCGGAGCATATATACTGGGCACCTTAAAGCTTCTAATATCTATACTATCCAGTTTTAAAGAGGGCATAGTGTAACATTAATTTTAAATACTAACCAAATGTGTTAAAATGTATGCGCTCAAATACCAGAAGTCACTTTTTCTAAAAATATTTTTGAAAATTCTAACACAAACTATCATAGTATTTACGCACACACATATTTGTAAATATATATGTGTGTGTATTTATGCTTACTACACACTTTTTTTAACAGGTGGATCTGCGTTGAAAATTTCAAAACGTCCAGAATGTACGCCGCTTTACTCTTTATATTTCTATGAACGTACTACACCACTTCAACAATTATGGAAAGTTCTTTTACTTCATGAAGTTAAAAAGCGAATAAATTTACATTTATTCATCATCAGAGTTCTATTTGACATTTATAAATTGTATTAAAGACGGACTGAAAGACATTTAACGGAAGTATTCTATTAAACACAATTGAATTTCACTTTATCTTTTATAAGCCCTCACGTTGAGAAATCTTTTCGGTCATGAATAAAATATGGAATTATTTTACAAATAATTAAAGGAAATCTAGTTTTTTAGCTCTTGCGATATGCAAAAAAAAACTGTATAGGAGAATAAAATAAAATTGAAACAACTATTTTGTAAAGATAATAATACATCATTTGTATCAAAAACTAAAGAACGAAGGAAAAAACAAACATAACGTGTTTCCGATTTAAAAAATGGAATATATCTCTGGATTACGTAAATATAATTTAATCGATGGAGTCAACAGTATACTCCATCAATGAATTAAAAAAAAAGAGTTTTCAATGTTATTATTTGTTTAAATAAAATATCTATATACATATTTTATAAGCATCGTAAGTAAATAAGCAAACCAAGTGGAACGTAATCCAATAAATTACGATAAACTTAAAACGTCATTCGCTTAAATATGTGTCCCCAACTCACCCTAGAAGAGAGTGTGGATTCTCTAATAGAAAGCAAGTGGCTATAATTTGTTTAACTCCAAACAAGGGAAGAGACATTGTTTAAAACCACCGGAAGTTGTGTCCGAATAACACCGCGTCTGAAGCAATTCAAGCCGGACTTACTCGTTAGTGTGCGTCTAAATAAAAACATCCCAAAATATTCCATTATAATTATTAATTAGTCATTAAATAATTGTTTATTTCTTATATTTTTATATTTTTTAACTAGATCTGTCTATAATATTTAATATTATAATGTACAATAAGAGTATCTATTTAATTTATTATTGATTTCTTCTCGTGTCTACTTATCACATAATTACTATAGTAATTTATTAAGCTTTGGTAAATGTGCATGTTACTGTATGGAGCTGACTTTACGCATTTCATTTTTTATGAACTTCGTGCATTGTGTGTGCGATATAAAAATAAAATCTGAAAATCGGTTTGTCGACCGAGGATGGAATTGGCTGGTTTGCAGCTTAAGCCAACCCTGTATCGTCTGGAGACTAATTATTTCATTTGCGTTGTAAATTATTAATGTCAAGGTCATTCATAAATAGTAGCTGTGCGTTATTGCATACCTCACTCACTTATTTCATCATTATTTTTTGTTTTTTTATTATTGTAAAGTTTGAGCTTCGGTGTCAATATTTTGATCAGTAGGAAACAATACATTGCGGTTATAATATGTTATAACGTAATTAGTAGTTTTCGGGTTGAAAAACTTTTTAAATACAACAATTTTTCTTTTGAACTACTTCGCCATACAAAATTTAGTTTAGTTTAAGTTAAGTTTATTTCGAAAAATAAAACGTCCCTCACTACTAAAAATCAATTAACCTTACAAAATTTGTTATTAAATAATATTTTTTGACGATATATGAAACATAATATTAGTTTATTTATTTTTAATGCAATTTATGAAAAAAATAGCACTGAAATAAATTTTAAACGATAAACTACCGTCAACGCAATTGTCCAAGTATTATATACACAGAATGTACTTATAGAGTTACTATTTATTTAGAGCGCTAAAATGTAATTATCGTAAATCTTCATGAATGTCCGCTTCTTGCGAAGATATTTGTTGTAATAAAGGATATATTATTTATTATTAACAACATAAAACTCTATTTATTATTTGAAACTACGTAATAAATTCTTAACATAAAAAATGAGAACTTTATTTTTTTATCTTGACCACATTGTGTACAGAAGCATTTCCGCACGCTAGCAATACCGACGGCTAGCAGATAGAACTGTTCTTTATTTGAAAACTCACGAGGCGAGGATCTGTAATGTCTGCCACTACACGTCTCGTATATCCATAACGTACTTTGCACACGGTCAATTTACTCCGATACGACTTGAAGGAAACAAGAGAAAAGAGGGGTCATGGTCGGTATGGAAGGAATCTGCCAAGTGTAGGTAACCCTCGTCCGTCTTTATTACCTTGCCTTGCTGACATGCCATTGGCTTAAGGTACGATCCCGAAATGAGACCAGCGTATATCGTTAAAAGTGCCAATTTCGTGTAACATGTTATTCGGGACAATTCTTTAATAGATAATTTTATCCAATTACAATCTCTCTATGCATATATTTAACTTCAACACATTCTTATTAGATCAAAACACGAGTATCAACATGTATTAAAACATATATACTCAACAAGAAAATTATTACAATAAATTATCATTCAATTAACGTATTAAAAAACGTGATTTTTTGGATTATCAAATGTTAAAATTATTAAAATGTATGTATTCCTAGTGTCAATAATATTATATGTCAGTATATAAATTATTAAACTTGTCTATAACAGTTTTATAAAAATTAAATTGACTTACATGATTACAATAAAAACTTCAGACTAATATGTTTGCATAGTTTGTATACGGCATCAGTAAAGCCTTAAAAAAACCTTAATCCGTCCATATAAAACCAACGAAAATATATCAAATTAAGTGGTTTAAATAAAGAGGTTAACCACGCAATACACGGCATCATAGAACATTAAACACATCATTCTATGGGAATTCTTTAAACCCATAATTGTAGTGAAATTAATAGTTAATTCCATAGAATTATTATAAGTGAACCTACGATGACATAATTTAAAGAAATTTAAGTAAAAAAAAATAAAAGTATTATTAAAATAAATAACTTTATTCTAGACAATTTATTTCATGTTTAATTTAAAACAGTTTTTTTATAACAGTTAATTCAACCGAGACATTATTTAACCATTTGTTTGTGGAGTAGGCAGACAAAATGAAGATTTAGCTGAACGAATTGATTTTTACGAAGATTAATTGTTGCCAGTGGCGTAACTACATATCGCCATGAAGCAAGTAAAATCACTGCACACCTAATAGTCTCGTTTTTTAGCTCACACACTTCATTAAAAAAAATTGTTCTTCCAGATATTATGGTTCCTAGTCTTTAAGCTCTCACGCAAATTAAAAAAAAAATGTACCACTAATTGTGCGCTTCCCCATAACTCATGCGCCATCCAAGTGCTCCTTGGTAGCTAATCCACTGATTGTCGCCAATATTAATTTATCCTACCAGTTTTGGATTTATATCCGCATTATACTTTTTGTTATTAGTTTCTTAATCACACAATATTATCCACTCAAGCACCAAGACTACACAGTATAATTCATTTTATAATATATTTTTTTATTAAATATTATAACATATTTATTAATAATTAAATAAAAATAAATTTTAATGGAAAAATTTGATACTGAAGACATATAGAGTTGTGAAAAATAGCGGCAATAAGAGCTTTGTGTCACCGTAACGTGACAAGCTTTTCACGTGTTCAACCTTTATCTTCATTTACCGGACGAAAGAATGAAGGCATCTAACACAAATCTATAGAGGTTTTCCCCATTATTTCCAATTCAAATCTAACACCATTACCTTTTTCCGTAATGTGTCTGAGTACGTTATTCGACGTAATTACTTTTCCGACAAAAATTCTTCTTTGAACCACTCCCTAACCATTTAGTTTACACCTCATCATCATCACCATAACACTCTTACATATAAAGTCCTCTGTGCGTCTGTGCGGGTTTAAGCTGAGTCTGTCAACTTGTAAAATTTTGATATCCACATACTGCAATTCTAAAGAAGTCATCTTCATACTATTGAGATTCATATGCGACACTTTGATATTGGACATGATAAATACAATGAAACGCAATTTTAAAAAATATTTTACACACATAACTTAAGCAACAAACGCTTTCGATAGATATTGGCAGGACTTTTTTGAAATGATATGATAAGAGAGGTTACCATATACAGCCATTCATTATTAGAACTGGCATAATTCACGTAGCTTAGCCACGTATAGTAGATGTCTTAATTGTATATTCTCCAAGATTACTACATTTCAGCATTTTGGAAGACCACTAAGTTTCATGATGTAATTACGTATTGCTGGTAAATCCTGAGAAGATACGAAAGTATTGGATAACGATAGAGATTCTTAGAAGCGTTGTTTGGTATCCATATGAATTGGTTTTATTGTAGTTTAGGACACCCAATAACGTAGTCATATCAAACGCTTTATAATCCTAGATAGAGATACTAAAACATCTACTTTTTTATCTTTAATCACTTCAAAAATGAGACTGACATAATAACAATAATTGTATATGTTGTAACTTTAAGTCACTTAAAATATCAATTAATGGCTGTCACATTAATTATGATAGGATAACGTATTGTACAAACAAATTTCATGCTTTGTGTGACGAATAAAAAAGATTAAAGTGATTGAAACTGAAGGCCATATTGATTTATATTTTATTCTACAAATTGTCTCTTAATTGAGAATGATTTAATTGATTTCAGCACAAGTGTTGTCTTTTAAACTGTAAACTATTATCAGCAATATAGCTATCATCACTCGTGAATCATTTCGTTACTGGACGAATATTTATACAAACCGGTTTTTTTTCGTTCGTTCCAATGCTTATACACATGTACACATCACATAAATGAACTATTCAGTCAACCCCATAGCCTCCGGGCTTTTTTCCGTCCGTAAAACTCGCAACATTTCCGGATATATACCGCGGTGTCATGCACATGAGACGCTCAGGAATTTTTATACATTTCTGGGGCTTAAATGATTAAAACAATGATAATAGACAATGGCTAGATACGTATTGTATATTTCTGGAACTATCTTCTATTCAAGCTAAGGATTACAAATTTAGAAAAAATAAAAAATCAAATTTCAATATTTTTGGATTTTTTTGGAATTGGATTGAGAATTGGAAGTTTCTTTTTTTTTAACTCTCACACTTTATTTATATATTTTTTGTTATTTTTTTTCAAAGGGTATGTTTTCTCGTTTTCTTAGCTCGCGTATTTGAATAACGAATTCTGAATTTCGTTTTGTAATTCCTAACTGAGGCATGCACTGGCATGCATATGTGATAATGTATTGAACACACTGTGTTTTACGTTGTTAATATACGGTATATACCGTACCATAATGAATATGAAACATTATTCAAAATAGTTCCGGAAGTGTATGAACGAAACCTTTCAAAATTTTGGTTTAGTTTATTATGGTATGTTTTAAATTCATATTTTTATGATAATTCTTTTATAGTATAATCGAAATAAGAGAAGGCTTGATTACATATTTAATAATCAATGATCATATAAAATTCTTAAAAGTATGTGAATTTCCATTTATAGTATAGATTCTCATTTGTTCCAACACAGAGCATATTAATCTAGATTCTAGATAGTGCGACCATTTGTTATTATTTAAAATTATTTTAACGAGAATTAGCCATCAGCCATTTACTCCTCCAACGAAACTTAAATTTAGCATCATAAAAAATGTTACATATTAGCCTCAGAATGGTTCTGAAAAATTACAATAAGTGACTAACAAACAAGGACATTTTGAAATAAAAACATAATTCTAGTTATTTTTTTTGTTTTGATAAACCCCAATACATTTATTTTTGTACACTAGTCACTCTTTATTCGAATATCACACTATTTAAATAATACTTAAAATGTTCATGTTTATCGCTTTATTTATTACGTATAAGTCTATGAATAGGTTTATAAATAATATAACATGTCATATCGTAACTCATCGTAGTGAGTATAGTTTATATAACTATAACTTAAATAGCGTTACTAGGTTTTCGTGCCTAACTTTGTATTATACTAGTAATTTACGATCAACAGATTGAAAAATTGTATTTTTTTTAATATCCAAACTTTCATGATACTTTTTAAGCATATCTGAAAAAAGCGCTATTGAATTTCTGAAAATAAAGTGAAATGAATCGGTTTTTTTTCAATTCATCAAACAATCTGGAACTAAAAAAATAGTCACGGCGAAGATCGACCAAATAAAAAACACTCTCCAAAACCGTTGTTTTCTTTTTAAGTACAGGGTGAATAAAGTTTAACATTACATTTTGTTAAATGTCTACATACCAGGATATTTATTATTTTCAAAGATAAAAATATAAAACACGCTAATATTTACAACGTAAAACTCAAAACTCAGCTGTCGTAATAATATTCAATCATTTTCTTAGTAAATAATTTTCAAATTATCATAAACTTAAAAAAAGTTTTGACACTTGCTACCTTGTGATGTACAGTGACCAGTGCATATATTTAATTTTATTTTTCCAAATTTACGGATTACAAGGTCTTCATAGGTTATGTTTCCTTATAAAAACTTCCATAGTTTTAATGGTTTCATTTAGAAATAAATCAAAATTTTTTTGGGTGAGATCTAGGACCGGTATGCCTGTGTGTGTATTAAATGACATCGGTATTGGTGTTAGACGGCGTCGATCACTCATAATACCATTATGTCTCGGAAGGAAATATAGGTGAAATTCTGGGTGTTCCACGTTGGAACTCAATGTTTAAATGATATCTGCTTTGAAATGTGGCCTCTTTGTTTCCGCCGTTATTTTTTATTTCTGGTATTTATTTTATCTTTTTTGACTTTTAACACACAGTAAAACATTTTCAAAGTGGATTATATGGATCACCGTAATTTGGAGACGTCTTGACAAATTATTTTTCATGAGAATTGTTTGTCAGGCAATTGCTCAATCCAAAGTCCTGTATTTTTGAATCTGTATAATCTGACAGATAAGAAATTGATTCCCCATTCCACGGATTGCTAGGCGTACACGCTAACACATACGCTACCGGGAAGACAAAGCTTTAAGCAATCAATATATCTTTTAAAACTAAACAGTATTAAAACTGTCGCAAAAAAGCCACCGTTTTATGTAATGAAACGAATATATTTAACTAAGCAGCATGCTTTTGTAACAGTGCAGTTGTTCAATTATTAATTTATACTAGTATGCTCTTACAGACAAATAAAATTACAGTTCAAACACGAACCTCTCCCGAACCATTACAGTCAGATTTGGTAGGGTGCCCACCCATTTCTGGAGCTCTATTTCAGACAGATCTCTCCACTAATGCCTCTCTCTCTCTCTCTATCTTTCGTTTTTTTTTTCGTTTAATTTTTCCTACTACTGCATCATCAATCTAAGACTTCTTTGAAATCTCGCTTCAACCTTTTATTTACTTTTAAATGGAAGTACGGCGAGATGTGTTTTACGGAACATTGGATCAAATCTTTCGTCTCACTATCTGTGACTCCAAGAATATTAGGATATATTTATTAGATTTATATAGCATCCTTTTCTTTTCTTCTTAGATATATTGTAAATACATTTACTTAAATAAATAAATCAATTTAGAGCTCCTTAAAAATGTTTTTTTTTCAGGATATCATTTGTATTTTAGAAAAACCTTATTTTTCAGATATTTTTACGACACCTTCAGTTAACGCTATTTACATACTATGACTCCTATAATGTATAAATGAAAAATATAGACTTGTAAGAATATTTTTCATGACTATGAATCATTTGCCAATCGCTCAATGTATTATTAATCTATCTGAAAAATTAACACTTTCATGTAAGCACGGGACTCAAGCCCGTTTGCAGTGATGAAATGCGCGTTAGTCAATTGGCGGTTATACAAAGTATTTCTTAAACTATCAGCTATCTACGAAAAAAATGTATTTATTTTTTATTTAACTTCTGCTAGTTTTTTATTTATTTACTTTACGTTGTATTAAAGCTTTACATCTTCTCTACCATTTTTTTTATATACAGTGTTGGCCTCCGACGTGAAACATATGGATCTACACAGTGTGAAGATAACCACCCCGAAAGCAGAGTATATGGATCTCCGCAATCTGAAGATGTCTTGGCAGATTATTTTTCACTTGAATTCTTTGTCAGACAAATACTCAACCTGATGAGCATCTAGTCCTGCATTTTTTGAATTTTTAAAATCTGACTGATGGGGAATCGAACCTGCATTCCCCGGATTTCTAGGCGCGTACGCTACCAATTTATATCGGGGAGACTATACCTATTGATAAAGTGTTCAAGCATCCCTTTACAAATATTTTAAATGGAACAATACTCAACAAGATCAACATTTGTGACACCATATTATACATTTGAAAGTGTAGTCGGTCGCACATGGTTAAATATTATATGTACAATACCATATGTTGCGAACATATGTTTAGTGGGTTCATTGTGTTAGCCATTAGGGGATAAAACGAAGGCTTTTTTGTCCAGTGAGTTTACATTCTATAAAGTCAATTCAAAATCAATATTTTCTTTACTTATGATTGCTTAGTAATATAACATCTCCCAGTTTTATGGTGAGTTAAAGTTGTGCATTTTAAATGAGCATTTCATCGTCAAAGAGTATATTGACTGACGAACTACGATGTAAACGGGTTCTCATTGTTAAATCAATTCAAACTGCAACCGAACGAGAATTCAGAATAATCAACATTTCTGCATTAACCCGCGGGTATGTTTGCCGCAGTCAATATCATGAACAATGCAATTAATTTAATAATTACTAAACTAAATTACCCCTTCCGAAAGCGAGTTTTTAATCGCCACACTTTGGTGTCAAAAGTCCCTTAAGAAAATCTTATAATTTATTGTAATAATAAGGAATCTTAGTAATAAATGTCTCGTCGATGTTGTAGAGATGAGCGTACGCGCTTAGTATTTCGGAGAATGCTAGCTCGATTCCCACATTTGTCTGATTAAATCATAAATAAAATCCAAAAGTGCAGGGCTGGTTAAGCGTTAAGTTAAGCAATTGTTTGACAAACAATTCTCATGACGATTAAGCCACATAAAACAATTCGTCTTTAAATTGTAGAGATTCATGTACAAGTTTTTCTTATCCATAACTAATATATCGAAATATACACATCATCTTTAAATATGATGCAACTTAGACAAATGATGATTGGTAAATGACAGGTAGACTTAGGTTTTATTTTTATTTTTTTTGTTTTAGATAAAATATATATT
>JAGVSQ010004911.1:0-15379 GCA_022683975.1 Rhyacophila evoluta | reverse complement strand
TTTCAAATAATTTTTTTACTTTCATTCATTTATAAAAAAAGTATTGGTAACTTGTGCGTAAAATGGAAAATAATACATTTACAAAACCAAAAGCGTGAAAGAAAATGCGCCATTAAATAAAACATATTGAAATCAACAACACCTTCATGCATTTAATGCAACTTAAAGTTAAAATGCATACAAATAAATATCTCAAACCAGGCAAATAACATACGACCATACAATAAATCACAACTAATTGAATGGTCACATTTATAGTTGCGTACAAACTTAATTTCACTAATGAATTATTCTAATATTGTTGCGAGCCATACTTTTACTATGACACATTGATTTTGAGGTAATGTGTATATCATTATAACCGTGGGTAACGTGAAATCCATGCTTAATATGCTGATTAGAGATATTTAAATATATTTTTAATACAATCTTCATACTTAAAAAATAAACAAAATATATACATACATCAAAATCATGCCACAATAAACTCTTGTGTTTCAAGCGTTGAACACAAGTAATTTAATAAAATGAGCTCATCTAAAAATATATAATTAAATATTTGTAATATCTGTTATGCTGTAAGTACTTAATAGACGGACATTTATTATAAATAAGTACAATTTATTGATTTATTTATCAAAAGTGTTTGTGGATGAAAAAAATAACAGCATAATAATAATTTAAGCTGAAAAGCTAATTTATAAAACATATTTATTAGGCACAGCAATTCATGCAAGCTGAAGATACTTGTTTTTTTTTTTTTTTGATTTTTTACTGAAAGTTGTTCAAGTATCATTAACGGATACACATTTGAAACCTTGAATTAAACGTAGGATTGCACCGACTAATTTATTTAAAGCGGGTCTTTTACCATAGATATATTTCGGTATTATTTTTTAAATGAAATTATAAAATAGAAAAAAAAATATCGTTATTTTACACACGACTTGCATGAAGTGTAGTACCTATAAAATTTATCAATAGATTGTTATTCGAAATTTAAATATTCGAACTCTAAAATCTACAAAAGAAAAAAATGTATACGAAATTCTTTCAAATTTGTATTTCAGTTCTGAATATGTATCGAAAGAATTTAAGAAATGCGTGCAATATTACAGTTGATAGATCACCGAAAATGTAATTATACCATAAATGTACCGCCAATAATCATCCGTTTTAAGAGAGCGCTGCACGCCAACGTTCAGTAACTCGTTATATGGTTATCGTATAGTAACGAACTTAGTTCCAAACTTTGCCGATGGACGAGTTAAATCGGTACAATTACAGCGAATTCCTAATAAAACAATACTATATCGGATAATACTTAGTAACAATCAATAATCATTAATGCGAACTTAAAACTAATTAATGCCTGGATATATAATTACGTACTACGTATGCAAGTAACGCATGCATACGACAAAAAATCTTTCATCATTTATATTATTTACATCGTTAAAATTATAATTAAAATATTATACATAGAAAACAATATTCAATATATTTAGTCTACCTTATATACCGAAATACCTGTACCTCTGTGCAATAGAATTAATAAGAAATGTAATGTATAGATATGTATATTTTCTTAGATTACTAATGATATATGTGATAATAATAATATAATGTACGTATAAAAGAATAACAGCTTAGGTGGGGTAGATTTTATAAAAATAAATAACACCAACTTACGAATAGTGTATAGTTGAATACAAATATGTGTAGATATCTGATTTTAAAAATAATATTGTTTTTATTCGTATGATAATGAAATGCAGATAAAGGATTGCTCGGTGCATTTAGGTAATAAAATATTATATTATCGACCTCAAACTAAAGGGGGCTACACACGCTCATGTAAACTGGTGCACGTATACATAAACGACCATAAAATACGGTGTCCATATTTTAAAGAATTAACGATATTATAACACTGTTATTAAATCGTTTCAGTTTCACGAACTACACAAGGATAATAATGAAGTAAAAAAAGGCTTTGAATTCAGTTCAGACTTTAAGTCTCTCTAATATTAGTTAGAATTACTAATTTGAATCGATTGAATAAGTTTAGTATCATTTTAATTACCGACATTTTTTCAAATAATTAAATTGTATCTGCCTATATTTAAATTTCGTCTTGTAAAATAAGCTATTAATTTTCAAAACCCACAGTGCATTTTGTTGGTCAAATCAAGCATGTTAATATTAAGCAATTATAATAATTGAAGCATCCCATATCAGTGAATGGTTTATTTTTTTATCTTATTTTATGTCGATAGATGGCCAATCTTGCAGTTTATATCATAAATACACGTAGGATTACGTAAAATTAGAAGACATTTCGTTTTCAGGAAAAAAATGGTCACACACAAAAAATTGCACATGTGTACTTGAGTGTGCGCAGCCCCCTTAAGAAAAAGATGATTTTAATCGAAATTAAATGAATGAATTATTTACTTTGCGGGTTATCACTTGCTGATAAAGTATCATAAAATATTATGCAACAAATATTATGGCAAGCTAGCTAGGTATAATAATACATTTTATAAATGTATTTACGAATAAGAGAAAATCGTCTGCAACTTTACTTCTATTTTTGGTTACCAATAATTACATTTGTAGAAGAAAGTGTGTGCTTTATAATAAATAACGTAGATATCGGTAGGTATATTTTTTATTAAAAAAAATCTCTCTTTTTCTCGACAAAGCTTATTCTAGGCCAATGTCATTTTTATAAGTTTGTCTGACAATTTAAATGAGTTTAATCTGCAACCACCAACAAAAATGTCTTTGATAAATATAGATATTGCTTCTCGATAAAATGCACTAAACATATAAAATGATCGTAAATATTAAATAAATTTCCGCCGTGCTAAGCATTCAAATATTCGATGAGTTTATTGTAAGCCGTGGCAACTCAAAAGTACAACTATTCTCGGGAAAGTTGAACAAAGCTTTCTTTATTACTGAATATATATTGCCATAAATTGCATGTTTTATTATAAAATACCAGTTTGGTAAAGAATTGTCATGTTCTAAATTTATTTATAGTTATATAATTTGCGAATTACTATAGGCACAACGGATCTATCAATTCGATATTAATAATAATAATACTTGTAATATCATTTACCTTAGAGATTTATATTGACGCCGCAATTATCAGCAGATAATTTAATGACGCACATCACATAAAAACTCGCGAAAATATTATTGAAAAATGATATTCTAAAACTGTTAAATACACGTTTTGTTTATTTATATAATCAGCTGACAGACGACGTGATGAATGTCAGACGAAACTGATACAGTATTTATTCGCAAATATGAGAATGCGTATCATTATTACATTAATACGAAGGATTCATCCTTTTTTCGCGCACGTCATTTAAGAGATGTCCGTAGACTACTAAAAACCACGCCTTGACCGACATTTAGATTCACCGCAACAATTTGATATTTAAGCTAATCCAAAGTGACTTTGAGAAAAAAATGTGACGTCCTAGACATCGTCGCCGGTTATTTTGCGAACAATATTGTTTAAGTTTGATTTTTAGATATCTGCCGCAAGAATTTTATAGACGAGGATATTAATTAGATACATATTTGTTTCAAGTGCTATAAGAGATAAAAGAAGCATTTAAAGCTTTTTGACTTATCTAGCTTACGTGTTTCAATAATCCGTTCAGATTGTCTGTATATTCGTGTATTTCCTAAGTAATTTCATGCAGAACTTTGAACATTTTGTAAATGTATGTTTTCATAACCTTGTCAACACATGAAGTGTCAGTGATACTTGCAAATACGCGTGTTCCGAGGAGTTAGCCTCTATGCGAGTATAGCAAGCGGGTTAATTAATTCTCATTTATGTATTATTTAATAATATTAATGACACTTCAAACGAGTAGAATTTATAAAATAAATTGATTAATCCACCTGAATAATAAATAACATGCTATCCACGGTTCGTTATCCGGTTTCAAAACATAGTTTCACTTTCGTATATTTCGAGTATTAAAACTTTTCACTTTCTTATTTGGATTATCATCGAAAAGGGTCGATGGATATTTGTATGTATGCACTACATAAATAAAATACACATTTTTCTTAAATAACGCGGTTTGAAATTCAAGTAGTAACCTTGTATCGTACGGTATTTAAACAACGCTATTTCGATACAACGCGGTCTAGTTTTTAAATTGTTATATTTTCACATAATATATATTTAAAAAAAATACAAACTTTAAAAACTAGTCTTAGTTTTAATCATTCTATATAGTGAGTTGAAATACTTTTACATTATTACGGAACTTTACGTTTTTTTGGAATTTGTATTATCTATTCGGTTTGTATGTTAACTGATATGAGTTACTAGAATTAGATAAAAACACAGAATGCAGTGTATCACAGCAATGTTGCTAATATGATTAAAGAAAACGAAACTGTGTACGTATGGATACATGTATAATTTGAATGTAATTATTATCATTGTAATATATAAATATTTTTGCTGGATGGCATTTAATAGCGGTAAAGTATTTAAAATATAAATATTACCCATTTGAATACGCAGTGTTACCATGAAACGGTAGTAATGTGAATCGATGAGAGGATCAGCCTTTTGATTACGTAATAATTTCTCCAGCACATTTTAATCAACTGTAAAATTTAAATGCCACTTGCATTTAATAGCTTCGTTTAATATGTATTTGAATGGGAGGGTTTATTGCCTGTAAAGATGATAACACGCCAATAGTGTATATATTTTTTAATGCATTAATAATTCTAACAATAATTACGACCATACGAACAGGTACAACGTGCTGGGTTTATCGTAATAAGAAAACTGAAGTTTATAATTTATCATGATTTTTTTAACTACTTCTAAAGTTCCGAAAATCTGATCTTTAAATTTATAAGTATGTAAGTAATGAAGATTAATATGTTTTACGTTCTAAGAGTTGGAAGCATTTAACGTTTACTCGATAGTATGATAAGTCTTTAACATTTTTTTATAATATAGTAAAGCCTTGATATAACTGACAAAATATCCACAAAGAAGTGAAGGTGAAAATATCGGAAAACGGTTGGAAAAGTTTGTTTGATGGCCAAGATGCTATCATACAATTTGTATGGGTAAGAAGTTCCTGATTTCTGCAGAGCAATACAAGAGTAATGCTGAAGAAGAAGTAGTCGAAGAATATGTTATACAGCGGTTAGAAGTAGATGAAGGTGACCCTGAGTACCACATCATGAGTGATAATATTATGTTCTTGGAAACTTTGTAATTTTAGACGGTCGATAATAAAAGAACAGAAAAACTTGATCCTTTCCTTAAAACTTCAAACTGGTACTGTGCGGTTTTTTGCAAAAAGAAATGCATTCAGAAAACCGATTTTTATATAACGGACTTTCGGCTTTAACGGACATTGCCCTCACCTGCATTAGTCCGTTATATTGAGGTTCTACTGCATATATATCATGTTGACTTGCTTCAACTAACAACGCGAAGTAATTATCATTTATCGTAACTGAATAGTTCGAGCACTTCACCTCTCCTAGTACTACTTCAGTACTCAAATTTTCAATGATTACCAATCAGACGAAACACGTAGCCTTAAGACAAATAATCAAGCATTGTGGTAATTCAAAACTAGTTATTTTACAACTGAGTGTAAAGTAGAGTAAATTGAAGAAATAAAAAATGTAAATTTTGGTAATTTTAAATATTTAAAAAATAAATACTAGATCGAATCATTAAAATGTACAGTTTAATTATATTTGCATATCTTTTTACACATGCAATTAAATTTCAGTAGAAAAAGAGGATACTTAAGCACTAATAGGCACATCAAAATGATGCATCATAACTCAAAGAGAAACCGTTTTAGGGGGTATAAAGTATTGTAAATAGAGATCATTAAATTATTATTATAAAGGAGTGTTTACATAAAATATATCGATAGGGGAAGAAAAAAGGATGTAACCCACATAGAACAAGTTGTACAGGAGGCAAAAATATTTATTTAATAATTTTGAGCTAGTCAAAACATTACAAATGCAAAACTTCGAAGTGCACGTATACTAAAAGTGGTGTTTTATTTACTCAATATGATATTGATTTTATACGTTATTAAAGCAAAACCAATAAAATTTGGTGGAAGCCTTTTTGCTGATCGCAAATTTTACAGGGCATCCTTTTTTAAAATTTTAAATTTAAACACAAATTCGGCATTTTCAGCGTATATCCTTTTGATAGAACGCGTATTAAGATGTATACATTCTGAACATCGAACAAAAGGTATTTTGAAAAATAGAAGGATACGTCCCTTTTCCCTTCTTTAGTTGATATAAACGTACAAAACGTCACTATTTCGCTGTCTGGGTAATGCATTAAGCAAGAAATGGTGCGCCTAAATGGGGAAACATTTTAGTTTCCACAGATTTTTTTCTAACACAACTTTCTAATATACGTATAATAATTATATATACATAAACGTGACAGTAGATTGCAATAGCTGTGTCCCCGTTATTCATATACAACATTCAATGTATAAGTTCGCTTGACCAGTGTCTAGCTAAATAGGTGTTGCATTATGACAATTTTTTTTGAAATCTGATTTTGACATTTGAAAAATATTTATTTACACGAGACAAATTCAATGTATGACATCTTTCGTTGAAGCACTGGCGCCTCGTTTAAGGTGCGTTTGTTTATTTAGATGCCGTTTAGTTGTTAGGAATGTTTTACGACTATTCTCAAAACGGTTTTTAATGAAGTAATTGTGTGTATATAAAATATGTAGTAATATTGCACGTTATTCAATTTAAATTGAGATATAGTTTTTACTTAATTATAAATAATGAACCAAATTCTCAATATTGCAATGGTTATGTTTCACTGGAGCTGTAACCTGTAATCTGCGTGTATGTGTGTGTGTGTGTGAAATATTAATATACATGGTAAAAAAGTATAGTTGGTAAGATGGTGTCGGTCAATAAATAGATAAACAATAATGTTTCTTTAACATAGCTCAACAAAATATAGTCGATTTTTTACCTACTTGGAAATAACAATATGTATTTTGAAATTTCATCCAACAATGATGAAGATCAGCTATCACAGTGTACCAAAGAAGAGTGTCAGGTACGACGATGTTTATCACCTTGCATTCTTCGCTTCAATTACTAACCTGACTGAGCGGCCTGATTCTTTCATGGATGCTCATTTCCGCTTGCTTCGCCGAAGGCGGCGGATGATCAGGAGTCGGAGGCTGGTTATAGTGCGTCGGCGACAACGGAGTGGTCACTCCGGACCCTCCGCTGACTCCACCGTCGTCTCCATCGTAATCACAATCGAGAAGACTCTCAAGCGACGACTTTTCGGCTTTATTATTCGGCCTGAAGTCATTTCTCCTCAATTTTCTTCTGGGGTTCTGCTCCTTGATTACGACGTTTTCGTACATTGTGGATATAGCGACCGGTTGGTCTCTTCTTCCAGCTGCCAGCAGTGCTAGCGAAGGTCTCGGTTGCGGTACGGGTCTAGTTCTGGGGGAGGCCTTAACTTCGACGTACTGCTCGACGGAGCGGCCGTGGCGAAGGGAAGAGTACTTTTGGCTGGTCACCTAAGTGCGATTGGAAGAAAAGCGATTTAAGCAGGGATACAACACCGACACAACGAAACTCATGGAGATTATATGATACATAATATATGGAAGAGAAAAGCAGAAGCCAACGAAAGAAAGAAGATTTATAATTTAAACAAAAAGAGGTTTGTATTTTTTTCAAGTTACTTCCAAACGTTTATCTAGTTCCTAGAATACCCGCTGAGAACACCACGCATTCAAATTTAAGTCGTAAAAAACAGTGTACAGTTAATATAAATAATATAATATATTGAGAAATGAGAAGCCATTTTCTCTCCTGTCTTAGTGTGCAGCACAGCGTGAACTTCCGTCTTTGGGGCTATTTATTACTACATTGGTACTTGGACACAATTCCGTACTGTTCAATCGATTTTAATTAATTTATACATCAGCTATTAACACGATGATTTATTATATTGTATTATGCATTGTGTAAATACTGGTCCATTTTAGATACCTACCCCATACACGGGAAAAGAGTAAGCGACTGAGGATAATATATAAAAATAAATGAGTAGCTAATAAGTAATAAATAAGCCTAAAGTGTTTTTAATCACTTGAGGGGTTTTATCACGACTCTTCTAGATTTAAAAAAATAAATCGTATTAATTATTATTATTGATATGATGGATTTAAAAAATCTATTGTTTATTACGAAAAAAGTCAAACTAACCGTTACTTTTATTGTTATATCGACTGTCAAAATCATGTTCGGTATTGGTAGAAATAGTACATAGCGACTTTGGAAAGGAAAAGGGACGCAACCCACACAGAACAAATTTTACAGGAGGCACAAAAACGTATATTTAATGATTTTGAGCCAAAGTCAAATAATATGAAATAGACACAGCCTTAAAATGAACGAAGACTATGAATTGTGTTTTATTTGCTTAGTCTGATATTAATTTAGTAAGTTATTTAAGAAAAATCAGTAAAATCGAGTTGGTGGTACTGCTTTTTCCTGGTCACAAGATGTCTTTTTTTCAAACTAAAAGCTAAATTTAGATACTAATTCGACATTTGCATATTAAATACTTTCGATAGAGCGTGTATTAAGTTGTATACGTTGTGATTATCGAAAAAAAGCTTTCTTGCAAAAACGTCCTTAGTCCTTTCCATAGTCGTTACTGATTGAGAATGCAATAATAAATATCATGTTCACATGCGATATTCAGGAGATTTCTTTACATTCGTTACAGATTTCATTATTAGTGGTATGAGTCTAGTACACGTACCATTTAACAGGTGTGGTACGGCCACGAAATAGTTTTACATAATAATAAATATGAAGTTCATTGAGTTATCTATCTACCTTTTTGAAGACTAAACTTCTAAGAATTCAACATCATGGTATCAAAGCGGAATAATATAGAATAATGCACAGGCAAGTATTAAAATATTCACCTGAGGATCGTCAAGATCGTCCTGGCTTCTCGTCTGGGCGGTTCTCGTAAGGTATGAAGAAATGTGAGGGCCGGTGCCAGCTTCTCCACACCCGCCGCAACCGCCGCAAGGAACTCCGCCCACGCCGCCGGCAGGTAACAGGTGGGTCGGTGACACACTGAGGTTCCTCCGAGGTGGTTTCTTGGGCGGTGTTGGCTACACAAAAAAAAACAATAATTCAAATTACTTATCACATAATTCAAAATAACTTGTATGTATCTTATTGAATAGTAAATACATTACATTAATTATGCAGTTTAATGCGTTTATATCTAAACATACTTGTAGAGCGAAGGTTACGTAACAATCGTTGAATATAGAGGATAGAATAGGAAAAGGTAGAAAAGACTATTAGATCTTTAAGTTATCTCTAAGGGATTATACAGGAGATAAGTAAAGGTGTAGACATTTTAACGTGAATTTACACACACGAAAGTCTGTTTTTTGTCCAATAAGTAAATATACGGGAGGATCTATGAAACCATTAAGATTTTTTTTTGGTAACTCCGTGTATTACCGAAAACAAATAGCAAGATCTAAGATTCGTTGGATACTAACGCTGTCTTCCAAATGTTTACTCTCCAGCACCTACTTCTTGGGAATACCCTACAAAATAACAATTGAACATGTCGTTCTGTGTATGAAACCGCACTTTTTATAATTATAAGCTTTTAATCAGGATCGTTTTAGCCGGTGAATATCTTTATTGCTATTTCTATCATAATGTAATTTTTTGTAGCTTTGTCTTACTTCCGCACATTATTAAAAGTATTTTTATTATATACTCGCCACTCAATGCAACCAATTTCTTAAATTCAGTAAACGAGACAATACATTAGTAACAGTAGTTGAATGATTCTATTAAACTTTATAATAATTCTACAATTATATTAGTATTATCAATAGCTATTTTGGATGAAAGGTGATTAGATTCAATATAATTTATTTATTAATGAACTATTTTACTAACAAAAGTAATCTATAGTTTAGGTTTTAAGTTATCATTCGGAAATAAATAAATTTTACTTTATAAGTATCCGTTCTGATCAATTAATAATCAATTCGATCATGTTAGTGTCACAGCCGAAATAACTAGACAGAATGCAGATTTACAATTTGGAATAATTATTATATTTAAGCATTGTAAGTTGTAACGTGAAATTCTAATAACGTAACCCTAAATCTATTAGTGAAATCAAAAACAAAATACCACGAAAGTCTATTCACATTTATTATGGACAAGAAATTTTTGATTTAATAATATAAATAATTGTATTATACCTATGCAGAGTCGTACAAATTTCGTTGACGACTTTGAACTTGGCTTATTTCCTACCGTGCCGCAGAACGAAAATAGACCGTGACGGCGTGACACGTGCGAGACGCACTTTTTTGGAACCACTGGACCGTTTCATATTTGCCAACACAAAGATATTTGCTCTGTTACTAATATGATATTTGGTAATGGTAGGCGAGGACAATTCAAATCATAAAATTAATTGACAATATTGCCAAACGAAAAGAGTGATCAATTTTAACGAGTATATAACTGTAAACATGGATAGTGCGACAATGATTCCCATTAAAAATATGCAAAATAAATTGAACGGTATTCATCTTTATTTTATTTCCCTTGCAAAGTTCCAGTGATACATTTGAACTGCTTATATTATTAGTATCTGTCTTTTATTCGTCATACTGTAGTTATGAAATATTTTCACTACACAAAGAGAACGCATACTATTTTGCTTAGATCATCTATTGATCAAAATAATATACGAAATTACTGTAAATACAACGGTTGATTTAATAAAATTGAATTATATTTCAACACGTCACTTTTTTCAATTGTCACTATTGTGAAGACTAATCAACCACAGATGAAAAAGCTATCGAAAAAGCTAACTAAATTGTGAAATTGTATTTTACACAATGAATTATTTAACCGATGGATTGTATTTCTACCAATTTAGAAGTGATTTAATTTGATTGAATTAATGTATGTAAATTTGTCTTGAAAACTACAATATGGAAATGTATTATGCTAGTGTGTCATACATAAAAAAGCTCATGGTATTATAATCGAGATATAACGTTTGCGTATCAAAATCTAAAATCAAACAGGCAGATCGTTTAGGTCATAGGTGCCCAAATTTGGTCCCCAAAAATCACCTCTCTGTGGGCGCTGAAGCCTTCTAGGGGCGCAATAGTGGGTTCATAGGTATTTAGCCTAGGGGTCGTTGGCGCCTTATAAAAAAAATTAATAATTACATTACGCGAGCTAAAACACGAGTAACTTACAATTTTGTAAGTGCGGTAATCTAAATGTGGCTGATAAAGCTATTACAAAAATCTTTTAGTAGAGCATGGTCTCATAATGACATTATTATAAATCAAAAATGCAGATCTGATATGACATGACAAATTTTGTGCTCGATTCTTTGTAGCAATACTGAAATAAATGTGCAATATTAATCACATAATCTGCAAACCAGCTTACTCCATCCACGGTCAAAAAGTGCCATTTTATTCAGCTGTTATTTTTTCTAGCACACACATATTGGAATACATAAAATAGTCCGCACACGCCACCCAACTCCATACGGTAACATACACATTCACCAAAGTTTTTTTTGCTCTTGAATATTTTACACAAATGAAGTTGGCTGTATTGCAGATTAAGCTATCGATACGCCAACAAGTATACTGCCCTATCAAATAATAAAACCATAGTATCTACATAGGGAACCTTTTGCCATTCACTGTGTGTTTTACTTAGTAGGCTAATATAGGACAAGAACTGAATTTTCTGTCTACGTGTACGTGAAACGAGAAAAGTCAAAAACGTAGAACAAAGAAGTTTCGATTCCCCATTAGTAACTAGAAATGTATAGTAAAATAATGATATTTAAACCTACACGCAATGGTATTATTGTAGCTTCTAATCGCGAGTTTATATGTCTAAACGTCATATGATTACGAGTGTTTGAGAAAAATATGAAAAAATATTACAAGCAGCAGGACATGTATGCAGGCGCTCCGTCAATGTCAACACCGAAATAGAATCGACAAAATATGTTTGCTTCCTCAAGTTTACTTCGTTTAAAAATATGAACGAAAAAATATTTGATAATTATCTGTTGAATTCTGTAGATCGTACAAAACTATATATTAAAAAAAAGATTTAAGCCGTATCTTTAGAAAGTATATTGAACTATGTACTTGGACTTTAATAGATACTTTTCAATTTACTATTTTCAAAACCTAGCAAATAACAAAATTTTGAATCGTGATGTTATTACTGTCTTATAATGCATACACTAATATCGATTTGTTGTGTAAAATCAACGTATAAGGCCGCGGGCACGATAGATCTCGCGGTGACAGAGCGACCGTGACAAAACTACGAAAACAGGGATGCAAAATAACTATAAATATGTGCATAAGCAAGTGAGCGAATTGTTGTGACTGACAGGCTGCCAAAATTGCTCACTTCCTCACTCGCCTATTTATAGTTATTTTGCATCTCTGTCACGATCGCTTTGACGCGGACGCTCAGCTTTTCTCTCCGTGGTCTAAGATTGTCAAAATTTCAAATGCTTGTTGGTAGAACATGCTCTACGCTTGAACATGGTTTGATCGCCTTAAATATTTAAAGTTAAACACTTACTAGGTTTTGAAATTGGACGGTTGAGTAGAGAGCATTATCAAAAATTTTAATAATGGTAAGATAACACCAGAATTTGTGGATATAGGCTACAAGTTTATCCTGGCCGTCGAAAACCTCAAACCATATTTTACTTGTTTGAAAAAATTCTAAGTAGACTGCGACATATTGACAAAGATTTCCCTCGAAATCAACTGAGCTTACCTTACGTTAAAGCAATATAATCTATCGCGAATTATTTTTATAATATTACACAAGTTATTAAGAAACTATTTTTAATATGGTACATTTAACTAAGACAAAAATTTTCAACATTGACTTCATAAACAGACAGAAACATGCATTATATTATTAACATGAAAACACATACACACATCTCCAATCTCGTGAATACCATGTATGCAATGACTGCATTTTTTAATTGTTTTATCTTATTCTCTTGTCTAGTATATACACATTTCTGTCACGTTTTCATGTGAAAACCTATTAATTATTGGTTACTATTTATCCTTTGTTGTTTTTACTTGATTTATGTTCTATTGTGTGGCATGTTCAGTAATTCACTGCTGAAAACGCCTAGGTATATATATACGCAGAAATCAGCGTTATAAAACAATATTTAATGACACTAAATTTGTTAACACTAGAATATTCGCGGTATTGTTCTTTCTAAAGAGTTATTAAAAAACTTACACGTGGACTTAATTTTCAGCGCATACGTGATTACAAAATTAAATCCTTCTGTAGTTAACGTGTTAAATATAATAATTTTATGACAAAAACGAAACACTTAATTATATTGTATGCTATGGCTTAAAAACAAACTAAAATTGGGTAATCTGCTTCTTAGTAAATTGATAGATATTGATTTTTAAAAATGGTATCGTTAAATTAACACATGCCCGTTAAAAATAGGTTCATAAAATACATTGTGGCGATTGTGAGTGACAGGCAAGCGAATTTTCTCAGCATGGGGCTTAGGGTCGAGAATGGAAATAGCGTGTCGCTGATTTCATGCGATAAAAAAAGTCGCGAACCAAGAAAAACATCGCGTGCACGCATGCCAAAGAATACAGAGCTACTGGCGCTATCGGATTATAATATGAGCCAATATTTATTACTCACTATCGAAGAATCTCCATGTTTAGATTTCCCGCAGAAGAAACTGACCATAGACCACATAAAAACAGTTTTGTTGACTTTAAGTGACTAAAAACAGAACGCGACCGAAAGCCACGTATGCTCCAGATCGCCACCGCGTACATTGACGTTCATCATATTGTACAGTGGTGGGGTTTAAACATAATATCGCCAATATAATAATTATTCAAACATATTATCGACTCTCGCCTTACTGTCCCAAATGCTACGGTGCTGGCTCTTCAGTGTCCAGTAACAAATGTATGTTTTCAATTCAAATCGTGCAAAATCTGCTAGATCGATTGTTTTAATTAGGTATAAAAAAGATTCCACCATGTATCGAAAGTCAAATACATAACATAAGTGACGACATGTCCAGGTGGATACCCTTTACTGACTGATCAATACTCCCTGTATTCTCCTCTGAGACGTAATGACATCATTCATATGAGTGATGAACGCTGCCGTTACACACGTACCAATCTCATCTGATACAAAGACACACATGTCGGTCCTAGGTTTAGATTTAATGCGGAATAATTATTTCTGTTGATATTGATCAATATTTTTATCGGTATTAAAATTATTAGGTATTAGTATTAGTATTTATCAGGAATATATTAAGTATCAGGACCTTTAAATTGGTATATTTCGAGAAATAAAATAAAACATAAGTACTGATCAGTCACTATCTAGTACCCGGTCATTAAGAGTAAGACAAACAGTCAAAAAATTAGAAGTATCGTCACAAATATATAAAAAAAAACATAATTTTAGGCGTTAAGTTTAAGAAATAATGACTTTTTTTGTGGACGCCTCTGTTCCAAAATAGATGATTTAATCCAGACGTCGCCAAGGCAAAACAACATTAATTTCAACTTACAATAAGACCTAAATTCTATTACAGCACGCCTGGAAAAATTATGGCCACGGTAAAGGATATAGCGTCTTAGTCCATTAGTGCATAGGAACGAGATTGGTGTTTGGCAGAATGGTATAAGGTCAACAAGTAGTTTTGGCGGGAAGCCAATGAGCGCGGGAAAGCAGCGATGAGTTTTTGAAATTTGAAGTTTCAATTGGTTACGTTACGGTTATCGGAATTTAACCTGTTTGAATGAGCTATGGAATTTATTAAACAGTAAATCTCAAGATAGAATTTGCACGTCATTGGAATTTCATTTGCACAGTTTTCAAACAATTCACCCTCAAATTTTACATCAGATTTCAGGAATTATTTTTTTTAATTTACTAAACCTATTCTAAAACTTGAAACCAAGAGGGATTCGCCCCACGTTAATCTATAATTTGACAAAACCAATAGTATAATAATGCACGTAAGTAAATCACCGTGTTTTATATAAGCCTACGTAGTACGGAAATAGAAATATCTTCTTAACACTTGGCCTGCGGGACCCATAATATTACGTGATTATGTACTCCAGCGGTTATCTGCCAGACTCGGAACGTTCCGTGCCTCATATTT
>JAGVSQ010004910.1:0-18521 GCA_022683975.1 Rhyacophila evoluta | reverse complement strand
TTTTCAAACAATCTAACAAAAGATTTCATTTATAAGTAGACAAGTACGATAATAATGAATTCAGTCGATTCTCTTCTTATGCGTATAATCTGAATGCGGTTATAAAATTATGCGATGCATATTTTATGCAAATTCAAGGATTTCTGGTTGTACATTTCCTGTTGAGGATATACAATAGCAGATTCTAAGCATATATAACAAATATATACTATGATATTTTGCGGGAAAATATACGGAGTATATGAAAGAAACACCTATCTCACGCTATAAAAGTGTAATTTTAAAAAGTTTTCGACGTCCTAACAATTTTGGATATATTTTTTTGATAATGGCATATATTCTAAATGAGTTTTCAGATTCCAACGTAACCTAAATAGTTTCACGTCTGGCTATCACGACGTATGAAAACACACTCAAATCATCGTTTCAATTTTTAATGATTAATAAAATTACTAGACGAAAAAAACCCACAAAAACGAAAGAAAAAAATATTTTTCACGAGAATTGTTTGTCAGACAATTGCTCAACCCAATTGGCATCCAGTCCTGTATTTTTCGGATTTTAAAAATTCAACAGATGGGGATTCAAACCCGCATTCCCCGGATTGCTAGGCGCGCACGCTACCAACTACGCTATCGGGTAAGATATAAATTATTTCTCATAATTTAGAAAACGGCGTGCAAAATTCTCAGATATCGATCAATATTTTAATTTACAATATTAAAAAGTATTCTAACTTTTCAATAATTGAATAAATAACCTATTTTTTTATTTGATACATAAATTTTTTCAGATCTTTTTTAAATATTTTCACAATTTATTTTTATTCAATAATAGATTAATTCTAATTAAATGCTTTGATTTTATGCAATTTAAACAATTTCGACCATTTTTTAAATATATACACCCGCGGAAATGGACATCCGTATTATGAAGATATTGTTCAACTAAATGGAAATATAAGTCGAAGTCGCACTTTCCGGATGCGATGCGCTTACGCTAGACCTACCGAAGAGAATCAACTACATTACATACAAAGACACTTGTTTGTACTAATATTGTATATGTTTTTTCATTTTTGATAGATAATGGTATAAATATTTGCGTTAATCATTTACTTGGCTTGTAAGTATTGCTAGATAGTCGGAGAGCTTTAACATGATATGACTTAAAACAATGTCGATAAAAGTTTAGTTGATTTTGAATTACACTATCTGTGTATTTGGCCAACCGAGAGTCAATTAATTTTCAGACAAATTAAACTAGGTCTATTCAAATATTAAATCAATACTGATAGATTCTGATTTGTTTGAAAGGAAATAATATTCAAATGAATGTATATTTTATATAACTGAGAAATTGAACCGTATTATTTTCACGTTAAATTAAATATGCACGGTTGATTTTTGTAAAATTTTTATGAAATTATTTGAACACGCTCCTGGCCATGCTTTTTTTAAACCTGAACCAATACATAACGACAATTTAATAACACAATGTGCCCAACGGTAATACCAATTGTAATTAGGTGACTCAGCCATCTCTACAACGTGAGGAGAATTAAATTGTTTTATGAAAAATATTTGCGTTATGCAGATTTTTTTTGTGGCACGTTTTTGGTTCACATATTTTTGTCTGAAATTCCATGAAAAAATATAGAGCTAGAGAGCAGTACCATAAACAATGAAATAAGTTTTTATTTAAATTCAAAAGCTTCAATGCGATTTATAATTTGTTTTTTTAAATTCAGAGTTTGAAAAAAATGTCAACATAAGTGTTTACAATACGGAGATCTATATACTTCATTTCTGGAGTATTCATCTTTATATTGTCAGGATCCAAATGTGACACTTTTGGGAAAGACTCATTAAAAAATATGCCTGCATATTTAAATACATAGATGAGAGATTAAAATAAATGATGTTATATATTACAATGTATTACTTAAATCTATTTGACTGAGATGTCGAAAGATATCTATGATAAGATGTAAAGAAAAATAAAGGAACTCATAACCAGTTAGAGTATTTCTATACACGAGTGCGTTTGTGTGTTGTTATTTGTCGGGTATACGTAATGAAGTAGATACATCATGACGATTTGCCCAAAACGAAAAAAATATTCGTTTTATTAAGCGTTGTTCATAAAATATTGCATGTTTATTTTTAAATCATGGGTTTTGAACAAAAAACACGTTCGCTGCTAAAGACGCCCCTGGGGCGTCAATACACCTTACTAATACATATATGTCGCAGCGAATGTGTTAAGTGATCAAATTATTTGTCCTGATGTACATTTATGACATGTAGAAAATATAGTTCTATAGATTGGACACGAAAAAGGTTATTCGGAAAAGTAATAAAAAAAATATGTCATAAGGTGCATTTTTATTTATCTGTAGTGGAAAGTATTTTTAAATAAAAGTCGGATATTATAATCTCGAACAATATTTTACAATCGGTTAATATTATTAAAATTAGCATCAAGCCACATCATGAAAATTTAATAAAAATATTCCGCTTAATCTAATAAACCTTGTCATCAGTTATGATAGTAATTAAACATGCCACTATACAGTAGTTCTCAATTTAACCTATACATGATTTTTAAAACTATTATGAATTTATTTGAGAGTTTATAAATTCAATCAAGCAGCGGACAACAATCATTGTTATTATTCATAAAATTTTAAAAACTACTTTTTAAAAAAGTTATTAATATAATATGTAGTTTTTAATAAATACAAGTAGTTATATTATTTTGTAGTAGATTTCATTTATTATTATATTTTCTATCTTCTGCTAAATTTTATAAAAAAGTTGTTGTCATCGAAAGTTACAGGTTTCGTAGTGATTATATTAGGTGACCCGCTGTATCATGATACTTTTAATCTTTTCCAGTTATTTAATATCACTAATAGCATTATTTAAGATGAAAAAAAATATTCTGCACCATCGAGTGGAAAGTGCTACGATTTGTTTTGGAATAATTAAAAACTTACATTATAATTCCCTTCTGAATTTCTTGAGTTCTGAATTTTCAGTTTACAGTATTAAATTGAAGGTTTTTATAAAACAGTAATCACAATCTTGACTAATATTTTGAAGAAAATTTTCTGCAAAATACAATGTAATAACAAAAAAACGCTCGCAGCTATACAATGTCAGTTGTATTGTTTTTGCTTCTATTGTTCGATATATTGTAATAAACCTCAGTATCGCGTTGCACAAAGTAACTTTTATGGAACAAGCTACTGCGAAAGACAAAATTTTCTGTAATAGCTGTAAGCTTAATAAAACATAAGCTTAATTAGGAAGTTTCTGGCTGGAGCTGTGGAAATTTTATTGGCAGTTAACTGAAAAAGCTCGTTTATTACGCTGTA
This sequence comes from Rhyacophila evoluta, assembly GCA_022683975.1. Lineage (NCBI taxonomy): Eukaryota > Metazoa > Arthropoda > Insecta > Trichoptera > Rhyacophilidae > Rhyacophila > Rhyacophila evoluta. Next base: position 15,139 of record JAGVSQ010004910.1, on the reverse strand, counting down.
TCTTTATTCAATATTACAGTATATATTTTGAAGTACTTCATCAGTAAAGTATTTTACCGACCAGTATAAATTTCAACGCGATGAAACATTACTTCTGGACCAATCCGGAATACGCATTTTTAATTTATTTGTTTATTAAAATTCATGTTTCATAATTTATTTAAAATTATACTTATTGTTATAAAATACACGGAAAGATAACAATAAATAATCAAATATATTTTTAATAACGGATTTTCATAATTTTGAATAATTCTATTTGTATATTAAATATTAAGCATATTCTAAGCTTGTTGACTAAATACACATAATTTACATTATGTTTTACTTAAAACTTACCCACAAATTTTGAATTGGTAAAAATTTATTCAGATTATTGTATTGTTAAATTCAGGACTGGCTAACCCGCAGCCCATGGTATCCTTTTTTGTAACCCGCGGTCATAGTCTCTTTCACGTTATACATAAAATTAGTAGACAAATTCGTATTACGACTTAAGCAAAGACGTTGATTAATTTAAAATTCAAATCAACCACCTACAATCACTTACGTAATAATACGTGCTAATTTTGCAATAGGCCAGATATATTGAAAAAAGTATTGGATTTCTGTGATAATAATTCAAAATCTATTGCTTTACTTAAATATCATAAATAACTGCATTTAAAGTGGATTACAGTTTACAATTAAGCTGTCGACAAATTATTATTAAGACTTGTTAAGAAGGTTTTTATAAGAAAAAACGTTTCCTTAAGAAAATAAATTTTGAATTTAATTTAAAAGTTTCACAGTCCACATTTCATGGAAAGCGCCATTTCCAAACAAAATATAAATTACTCAGTGAAAAACATACGTATTAAGTACACAACTTAATTTGAAGTAAAAGTATGGCATCTGTTGCGAGCTTTTTTACTGAATTGTAATTTAAGTTTTTATTAAACAAGTAAACGGGTAAACAATACAAAGAATTTAAAACGAATGAACAAAATGAGTTTCTTGCTAACCCTTGCAAGGAAAATACAAAAATGAAAAAGAAATAATGTGGGTGATCGTTCGTTTATCAAGAAAATTCTTCCATTCGTTTTAACTTTGCACTTCAATATAACAATTACTGAGGTACACGGGATTTACTCACCTGAAACTAAGATCTACAAACATCTATCATTAATATAAGAGACGTAAATTCTCTTCAAATTAGAAATATACAGGCCATCAAAGATGTTTAAGTTATATTGAACTTAGAATCTTATTTTACATAGATATCTTTCTTTTCTTTTAATACTCATATTTTTCACTTTTAGTTGCACTTATTTTAACATTAAATAACCTATGCTTAATAATATTTTTCATTAATATAATAAGATTATATTAAAAAAAGTATTTTTAAAGTATGGCATAGATGCCTCTTTAATTTGTTTTAACGTGTTTATATTGTAAATTTATTATGGCACAAATAATTTATGTAAAATTTATGTAATTAATATAGTGTTGCTTTAAAATTAAAGCTGTATTGTATTTTGGAATTTCCATTAAAGATTGTACGGTTAGATATTTAAGGATGCGTGATAAAAAATACAACACATCTGAAATCACATTTTTGTAGATATTTTTTTTTTTGAACTTTTATCACTTATATGTTTGAAATTTTATCTCCGGAAATTCTTCATGGCTGTGCGTCTGGATGATATGTACATATGAATGTAGATGAAGCTAAGTATATACGTCTATATAATGGTATAAAATGTCGACTTTGTAAAATCTGAGCATAATTCAAGTTGAACTACCACATAGCTTAGAAAGAAACCTTGAAATTCATTCAATATATCTTTTGCGATATTGTCTCTGAATTTTGTAATATGAATTAATTATAATAATGCTTATAATGCTAAAATAATAAAAAATCTTTAGTATTAACTGTTTGATTTAGAAGAGTATGTGCTTCTTAATAAAATATTATTATTATCATTAATAAAATTCATTATTTTGTACAAAAAATTGTAAGTATTTATATTAATTAATGGTGAAGTTTATGAATACTTATTTTGTTATGGTGATGAATAGTAGTATTTTAAAATACATCGTATTATTTGTGCATTTTTGTCGAATATATGTGACTCGTCATACCATCATAAATAATGAGACAAAAATAGTGGCAGCTTAAGATACGTTTCAAAATGTTTTTAAATCACTTATTATTATTTTTTCAGTAATTTTGACGAGTAAAGCTAAGTGCGTCATAAGTATAATATAATAAAATTAAAAAGCGCATGAAAGATTTTTTAAAAGTTGAATGAAATAATTTAAAAAAAAACGTTTAAAGGCTTATAAATAGTTATAAATATAATTTTTTTTTTTAGTTTCAAACGATGTTTCAAAGATATTTAATATTGCTGTTATATTAAAACAATGTTTTTCAAAAAAATCTTTTTACACTATAATCAATATCGTGCTGTGAGTTGGTATTAGAGTATTGATCTGTTTTGCTATGGTGTCAATTTCAAATTGAAAGGCACTGCCAGTGCCTGCAGGCTTTAAATATGTATTGTTTATACATCTCAGCCTTAACGACGAATTTGTTTTTTTTTTACAAATAATTTCCACGTAAATGAATAAAGTATTATTTATTTACAGACTTTTATAAATTGTCAAATAAAAACATATATTACGGTAGAAAAATGATAAGCCATTTATAATATAATGCTAGAAAGATAAATAAAACTACATTGATAAACTTTGAAAAATATATGAATACGTGGAAATTTTACCTTGAAAAAGATTTAAAAAGCTTAGAATAATCCAACACGGTATGAATAGATGTATTAATACAAGTCAAAGAAACAGAATGAATAAATGTTATGCTAAAAAAGCTTTGCTGAAACGGCGTAAATTCAAGTGGAGGCAAATAGGAAAAGGATACATTTGTAGCATAAAGAAACTATGAGACTTGAATGAAATATAATGGTCCAGTAGATTTAAAAAGTCTTTTTTTGTGAATGTATGTTAGATAAAAGTTACTTGGGACCGATTAGATAACTGTCTGCGCTTGTGAATCCTTTGGTACCACATACCGTGACTACGAGTTCTATGGTAGGAACTTCAGCATGTTTTAAATATGAATGTGAACTCATGATATGCATGCCTAATAAATTTAGTGAATGATTGACAAATAGTTTTTCGTATTGCAAAGATCCTTATTTTTTGATATTTGAAGTGAAAATGGTGATAATTTTATTTTTTTAATCTATGCAACAAAACTTGTAAAAACTCTATCTAAGTAAATATTTTATCAATCGTATAAATAATCTGTCAATTATTTGAAACAAGCGTTCTGTGAATTTTTGGTTACATGGATTTTTACAAAAATAATAAGTAACTAGAGCTAATCATTAATTATTGTTTGATTAACCGATTAAGTATACATATGACCAGCATGTATAACGGAAATAGTTAAAACTTTTAGCTTTTAGTACAATCAATTTTCCAAAAATCTATATCTCTATCATTTACTGATCCCCTTTTTAATAAATGGTATAAATAACCTGCCAATCATAATAACAGAACGGTTTTGTAAACAAGTTTTTGAAAGCTACTAAATATTCAGAGTCCATTATTCACAAGTGAAGCTTTAGTTTGATTGATTGTTAATACTTAAAACAAATGAATAATAATCACCGATTGTGACATTATTGATATTCACAAACGAATGTGACTCAAAGATAACGGCATCCCTAATAATGAATTCCAACCCCAAAGCTTTAATATTTGTAGGGTTATTGTAAAGTGTAATGAATGGCATGGATGATTTTAAAGCACATCCGCAGAGGATTTGGTGATTCATTTGAAAAGCACATGACAATTCATTTCGATATAATAAAACAATTTTCATAACGAAATCCAATTATTGATGAATTAAAACGAAATTTATACTGTAAAATAGAAAATACATCTGTGTGTCTGTCTGTTACAAAAATTTCCTCCAAGCCGTAAACAGCAATGATGTGAAGTTTTTACATGTAATTTTAACTACCGTTTTGGGTCAACTATCTATTTTTAACTTTTGAATTATCACTAACAATCAACAAGAAACTAAAAATATCGTATAAAGATAAATATAAAAAATAATTTGTATTAACAGGATGAATAGAATGAATTTGAATAAAAAATGAGTTCAAATCGATTCCAGTGAATGCAGGGTACTAAAGTTATACAATATATTTTCAGATAGATAAAACTTCCGGGAGTAAAAGTGCACCAAACTCTCTTTTTACACGGTAAATACGTTTCACGCAATACCGTGTAAAAAAAGTATACCAATAAAAAATAATGGTAGATAAATTTCCCAGTATAAAAATCAACGAATATCAAAAAATAAAGTTCATTATTAGTTATTGTATTTTGATTTCATTGAAAAAATACTTGTAAAATTAAAATTAGTAATACTGAAAAATTGTAACAAAGATTATTCACTATCAGATAATAGACGAACCCGTTTACGTTTGTTTGGCGCGATATCGCATATCTTTCATCACTCGAGATATCCAAAGCTTGTGTAATATTTCTTTTCAAATTTTTGGGCTAACTTGATTTAAATAAAATAAAACGGGGTATGGAGCACCGTGTATAAAAAACCGTGTAATAAAAGAGTTCGGTGTAATTAACAACAAACAAAATTGTCTCAAAATTAGTTTCGTATTGCTAAAAACATCGATACTATTTTACGTCAAAAGACATAATCGAGAAGTTAATTAAGTTGATAATGCTTCTGAATAAACACTTTTTTTGAAACTGTATTAATTACTAAACCTAATTACAGTACCTACTCTGTCATTAATGATGTAAAAAATGTGAATAGGAGAAGAGATTACAGACACTAATTTGAATAATGTTGGACATTTTGCTTACTTTCGTACGGACACTAAAGTACTTTGCGTTACATCATTTTGTAGGTATGCTAATTTTTTATCTCGTAGATTTAAAAGATTATGAAGTCGTTTGAGTTGAATTGAAATTTATTTTAAAATTCCACATTATTTATGCATTATAATCCGTGAACTACGTATCGCCTTTTGATATCTTGAGGCATTATGTAAACGTAAAGCAGTTCTTATAAATAAATATACAAAACCATATAAATCTTTTGTTGTTTACGTGTTTCGAAAGTATCATAAAATATTTGAAGATATGATTAATAAATAAACTTACAGTTCACAAAAATGACGAGTTGTATTTTCTTCACTATCCATATCCATTATACGGGGAAATACCGTGGCGTAACGAACATGAATTGCTCATTAAAGCCAAAGCAGCTCCTCAAAACCTTGGTTAGCTATTTTAACTTTTACGTACAATTAGTAATAATATGTTTTTAGGCAGAAGTATTCAAAATTTAAAAAGGATTGAAAGGAAGAAATATACTTGCCGACGAAGAGGAAGCTTTCACCTATTCATTGTGGTGTTTTTAATGTGTCTAGTGTGTTTACTTTTCAAATTCATACTCAACACTTCCTTTGAAATACAGTGTATTTTCGATTGTTCCAGTGTGGATTATCAGGTTTGTGGATTAGCCGAGCTAAATGTTGAAATTATGTTTACTGTAAATTGTGCTATGGAATTTTTCATGATTCAAAATATCTAAGTAAAAGAATTTATATTTAAACATTACTTTACCCAAGAAATTGTAAGCTTTTGAGTGAATTTATTCAATAATACATACATGTGAAAGCTAACAACAATGAGAAAATACAATTTCTAATTGGAATTGAAAAATTGAGCTTGCGGAGCAATTTAAGTTGGCTAGACCTAATATATGTACTATGATTCTTCGATAATGATAAATTATCCATATATCATACATTTAACATAGTTCGGATTATCCGTGTTTTTTTAATTATCTAGACCAATCATCCCCAGCACAGATAATCGAGAGTACACTTTATATGAAATTCGATGTAGGTCAGCGGATGTGTGCTATGATGATACTAAAAATATATTTCAGAGTAGCATTTAATTTTAAGTTAAAAAACAAGCAACGTTGAATCTGCGTAAAACATGTCACCATGTATAACCTCTACGCTTGGCTTGTGAGATTCCAACCTTATGAAAAACCTTTGAATACTATCTATTATATGTATTGTGTAAAGTTAAATGATGCTGGTATAATTTAAATAGGTGAATAAATTATGTGATTAAAGCATTTTATGACTTCTACAATAAAAATTGAGTAAAATTTAAAAACGTTTGGTAAGTTAATATGTAAGCCTGCGCTTTTATAACAGAGACTGTGTATTCAACTCCTAAAACCGCAATTGTATAGTTTGCTGAAAATTGATTGTAATAAAAAACTCTGCCCAGATAAATCTTCACAATATTTATAATATTTCTGGAATTAATTAATAAGTAAATCTATATGCTCCACTTTCGTAGAAAATATGGTAAAAAAATGTGAGGTAACACTGATTATTTTATGTAATACACTTTGTTGAAATTAATTCCATTCCCTCTGGCAGCTTCAACTATGAATGAAGTTTATACCTCGGTTGATGATAGAATATTCTATCATATTCGCATTATCCCTTTATGTGAGTATAACCGTCACTTGCTGACAATTAATTTCAGAGCGTTGCTATTATTCTACCTTTACATGAATATCACAAATTTAATTAAACCACACCAGAAAAAAAAGCAAATAACAAATGAAAAACAAATTTTCCTGCAGTAAGTTTTCAATGCACAAAACATTTTGATATTTTATTTGAACCCAGTATTATTACCTTCCCTGTTCGGTTTACCTTCGGGAAATTGGTTATACTTTCATGATACACGTTTTCTGCTAACAAGATGGAAAGACTAAAGGATAATAATAATTCTTTATTTCATAAATCTTTCGTACTCACTATTGAGATTTTCAACATGAGTTTTATACACATAAACATTATACTCGTACATATTTTTCAGTATTGGCGTAAACACCATTTTACCATCGGTATCATGGGAATCTAAATAATATATCAGTGATGATATTAGTATTAGTTAATAACCACTGAAAATATTTATTTTATAAATCACAATTGTTTCTAAGGTCACGTGTTTCTGATCAATCATTCTTGTTAAAGGGTGAATATCTAACATTCTTCCTAATACGTTAGGTATATCCGTAAAATAAAAAAAATTTGCGACATGCTTTCTCTGTGGTTAAGTTTGTAAGTAGACGCACTTTGGCAACGAAGGTTGCTGGTTGAAATTCCGCGATTTTTTGAAGATTTAAAAGATAACTGAATGTATAATGATAGCTTCTTTTTCTACATTCATGTAATTTCATAAGTTTCATAAGAAAAATGATAGATTATACATTCTTTGGTGTTAAATTTATTCTTATTCACTTATGATTTTTGAGTATTACGATGTAAATAATTTAGGTTCTTATTTATTTGGTGTCTTTTTATCTGATTTATTATTATCAGTCATTATGACAGACAATTGATCCATCTATAAGGCAACTATAACGTGCATTTATAATATCTAAGTAAATAAATATTTAAAAAATGTATTTATTTTTTCTGTAGCTAAAAGAATTGAAAAGGCAAACTCCAGTTACAGTACGCAGCAAAATGATACATTATATGTAACTTGTTTTCAGTTATTAAATTAATTATTCTGATTTCCCTTCGCTACATATAAAAACACAATTTTTTCATAAGCTTAATTTTTTTGCCAGCTCGTATTTTTAAATACAAATTTAATTAGCATGCTAATTCAAAAGAGCGTCTTTAAGTTACCCTATATCTTTTATGTCTGTTAAGTTGCGTAATCAATTTAATTTCTTTAATAATCAGTTGCTAACTTATCATAGAATGCTCATGTCCCGAAGGCATTGTTTGTAGAAAGGATGACAAAACAATGGATACCATTCCGGTTTTAATTAGTGATAATTATATTTTCAATGCTTCAACTCATTGTTTGTTTCTGCTTTCACGTTTTGTAGTCAATCTTCAACTTCTGAGAAAATTACAAAAACGGCAAGTATGAAAAGCCTCTTTGTTCAAAATTTTTTTTTTTTTAATCAAATAAAGTATTTTTCAGAACATTTCTTTCCGTGTAATATTATATACTATACATTTATATAACATTCAGAAGATTAAATAGATTATAAGATTTATGTTGGAATAAAAACCAACAATCTATAAAAAAATAGAAATTCTATATAGTCAAGTGTATTTTTGACGAAAAGTTGATGAATACTAATAAAATTTTATAGTAGTATTACTATAGTATAACATATTCGTTCCAAAATTGGAGCATATGCATGTAAACGGTGATAAAATATCTACCCCGGAAACGGACTATGTATATAAATTTCCGCAATGTCAAGATGTCATATTCAGACGGATTTTTTATTTCGTGAGACTTGGTTCTCAGCCAATTGTTCAACCCATTAGGTATTCAGCCCTGCATTTTTGGATTCTTCAAAATCCGGCAGATGCAGAAATCAAGCCCGCATTCCCCGGTCGTGAGGCGCGCATGCCAACCTCTCGGATACCGGGGAGAAATTTTAAATACGTTGAATTGAAAGGAAATAATGTGTCGTAAAATATTGTTTAAATATAAAAAACCAAAAAAAACGTGAAAACATTTTTGAATTTATGCCTAAATATCTGTAGTATGCCTAAATATCTGTAATATAATTATCTTTTTAAATATTTAAATCGATTTCATTATGCCAAAAACAACGGTACTGGATCCCAAGCGTCCAGCTTAAAATTTATATTTTCTGCCCGATAAATTATTGTAATTAGCTATAAAAATAATTTATTGCGTATTAAAAGTCAAACAGTATAAAATAAGTGCAATTCTAACGACAATATCATTTTATTCTAAGTTATGGTATCTAGCCGCTCGGAATACTCCCTCTCTTATTCTCTGAGACGTTATGACATCTTTTAAATTAGTCGTCGACGCTGCCTAACACACGCACCAACATCATCTAATTAACACGTATATGACAAAATAATTATTTTTATTGACATTGATCAATGTGCTTATTTCTTTAAGATATCATTGAAATTTTAAAAGGTTTTATTAAAATACACATAAAGTGTAAAGACCCTGCAATCGGTGCTGGTTAGTCACTATCCATCACGGGACAATAAAGTTGTATCATGATCATGTAATAAATGAATTAAGATATGAATTAAAAGTATTGAAAGACCTAATTCATCTATTATTTCTCGTAGTGAATTGGCACTGGCTCACTCATTTCTATTTTCTGTCCATGGCGATAAGAAAAATAAATTCATGTTTCTAAAAATTTATTTAAGTCGATCGATAAAAAAATATTTATCTTATCGAAGACGCACAGTACGCAAAACTTTGTTATTGTTCGAACGATTCTCTCAGTTTTGAAAATCAGCTAAGCTTAGTTACGAACTTCGCACGAAGGCCGTATTTCTCAAATATGTAAACTAGGAAATTTAACTGACATTTCAGTTTGCCTTGGGGATCAACCACCGCGGAATATCCATAATTCATTGTATTGTGCCGCCAACTGAAGAAAAGGTGCTCTCAAACATACTAAGTAAATAATATTACAATTGAAGCCATCCTAACTTTACAAGTCATCCAGAAAGACAACAAACTTAGCTGAACTAAGAAATGGAAATCGCCAAAATTATTAATAATACATGTAAAGTTACACTTTACTGGATAAAATATATTAAAAATAACTTGCAATCAATGACAATGAAATCAAATAAAAAGTAATTTAGACATAATTTTTGGTTATAAAAGTGAATGAAAAGGTATCAATGGATGCTTATAAAATTATATCTCTGCTCGATGATGATACTAATTATAAACAATCTAAGAGAAGAAATTATAAATATCATGTAGTTAAAAAAAATGATAACCTAACGAATATTATTCTGATTGTAATTATATTAAGTTAGAAACTTGAAGAGATCTTTGCATAATACTGGTTTAACGATGAATAACTTATCATTTACCACCAACTGATATAATCGATATAATAAAAACTGATCGAAAACCACAAAAAGTGAAATGCCGTAGCTTTGTAAAATCAAATTTTAATGTTTAATTAGATAAATAATGTAAATGACTATATTTGTAATTGACTACGCAACTTAACCATGTGTGAAAAAAAAAATTGCCAAGATAAATCTTTGAATTGTGGAAATCGATGAAGCGAAAATGATAAAAAAGCTTTCAAAGTTAGATGTGATTAATGTAGCAAAATAAAAAGTAAATGTTTGAAATTTAAGAAGAATGATAGTACTTCCTTACTTTATTTATATAACATAGGTAACTAACGTGAAAAATAGTCTTGTGTGAACACAAAGAAATATTTTTTGATAATTTTATCATTTATTTTGTATATATCGTTTTTTTTCGATAAAAATATTTCATACACTTGAATAACAATAGTAATATAAAATTAGGAATCAATAAACGTTTTTCGATAATTTTTTTAACATCCCGATAGCTTTCAAATGTTCTTTTAAAAAATATATTTTGAACTATAAAGACGTTATGAAATTACCGGAAAATTTTCAATATTAGCGGTAGGAGTATTGTTATAATTATTCTATGATTTTATATATTATAATGTTTTACATATACGCGTCAAAATAAGTTTAAGTTAATAAGCACGTGTGAACACGGGATATATAATTTTGACGGCTGTAAAACTCTACCAACAAAACCATTTGCAAGGCCATCCTCCATTATTTGCGTAATTTGCTTAGCTCATCATAGTGTTTGACAAGATTCTCATGACGCAACATCGTATTACCCCACGTCACAATTTCCGTTATTATTAAGCACAAGATTTGTAGAAAATGTCTCCACGCAAGATATATTATATGTAATATTATCTGACAAAACCATTATGACCCATTCTATATTATGGGTTTATGAAATGTTGATTTCTAGTTTTTGTATTATATCATAACTATCTATTGTATATGAAATAATTACTACCTAAGATCAACAACATCTTTGTCTGCGTAATAGTAACGTAAGCAGCCCAATGCCCTAATCTTCTTCTAGTTCAAATACAAAGATAATTGGATGCCATACAATAATATTTAGATCAAGATATGACACACATTTTGTATTCAGTCATATTATTCACTTTAATGAATATTATATTTGCAATTATTTGAAGTCTAAATAAAAGACTTATTTTGTCGTAAAACGACTTTGATATGACGTCAGGTTTTATTTTCATTGGTTGATAACGGATGTATAAAACTGATAAATATAATGCAACAATAATTAGTGGATCTGTTTATTTTAAAGCTTTAATGTGGAATTACACGGTTGTGAATTTATGATACAAATAGCTTTGATCCCTTTCCGTGTTTTACCTATTCACGATTTAAAGGAAACTCTACTTGCTATTCAGTTAAAGTTGTGCATTGTGTGCTGTCGGCTGTATGTTACTATAGACACTAAAAATGCTTTTTTTAGTCAGAAAAACGTACATGTATAACCAGAACTGCGCCGGCTTAATGAAGTACCATAGCTATTAATAAAATATGAAATTGATATCAATGCGCAATGATAAGCGACTTTTTCGTATTGGTTGTTTTCCTTATGATTTATGGAGAGCCAATTGGTTTACTTTTGGTAAATGAGTTAAATAATGTTAGAGTGTGACTTAAAATTTTGTTTTAATTTTTATTCTTATTATTTTAAATAATTTTATACTTATGCTATTTTCATAATTTTTATTTAAATTAAATTAAAACGTTGCAAAGAATCAAGCCACATATAAAACCGAAATCGTGTAAAATCTTATCATTATACCTTAACATTATCAATGTCAAAATTTTACAAATTGAAATTTTTTGTTTATAAAATACATAAATAAATACTGTTACTTGTACTTTTTTTTGACCTTACAGCATGTACCTTAAAAGCATTTGATAATTCAAAATAGTATTTTTGATGGTAGAGATAGAGAATTTTTTATAAAAATAAGGAACCATTTTTATGTTAAGAAACCATAATATATACCAAATAATACGTATGCTACATTTTTCGGATATTACAACAACGTATGATGGCACATTTTGTTAAAAAATATACAACAATAGAATGTTGTATGTATTGAAAGCAGCAAGAGAAATAAAATGTATTATCTGAGATAAAATATTCTATGCCGAAAAACATATTTCAAAAGGATTTTGTTGTATTTTTTTTTTAAAAAATCAAATAATTTGTGATAGCTGATCAGTGACGGTTAATAAATAATGTAAAGCATTACTATACTTTTATTCATATTTAATTAAAGAAACATAATATAGATATATTATTCTACATCGAAGGTATCCTTACGTATAATAGTTAATTTAATCTGATCTACTAGTAATAACCAAACATAATATATATGTATTATGTAAATAATAATAAAATGTATGTTACAATTTAGAGACAGGACCCTGTTTTGTTTTTAATATTTGGATTTTATTAATCCTGATCAGTTGCCGAATTCGGACCCACGACCTTCCCTCAACAACGAGCACGCTTGTCAATGTGCCACAGAGCACGTACATACACGACGAAACGCGAAACTTTCGCCATAAATAACAATACCTACGAAAGTCTGCAAATGTCAAATATACATTTGAGTGTTAAAAAATGTCACGAACCGTTAGTAAAACGGAAGCTAAGGTTTAAGTCTCTTCCGGTTGAATATTAATATATCCGAGGAATGTTTCAATTTGTACCTTTTCTTTCTTCCAGTTCTCATAAATTTTTAACAAAGACGAACAATCTTAATAATATGACTTCGATGTACTTGACCTGTGAGGAAATTGTGTTTTATTCTAATTTGTAAGATTTTCAAAAGATTTATTCATTCTTATATTATTAATACTAATTTTTACATATGAAGTAGGCATGCCGATATTTAAAAAATGATTTATGCGTAGTAGATATGCAGTATTCAATAGGTTTAATATATTTAGGCGATGAAATCATCGCTCAACATTTTAGATTTTCAATAAAGATAATCTGTTCATATGATTAATGTTTTTCAGAAGAAAATCTGACGTGAATATGCTCACTAAAGAATAATATTTGCATAATAACATTTTAAGATGCAGTAATGCTAGTTTTGGATAAATCCAAGAGTGTTCTTGATTTTGTTTGCGAAATAGTTTCATTATGGATTGATCATTGTTTATACATACATATAGATATGGATTGACTTGCCCCGGTTTGTTAATATGGCCTTGAATTTCATTTGAATGAGTCTGTTTATTAACTCAATACGCATTGATAAAGTTTTATAAAAGTTAATTACTTAAGTTTCGGCATATATTACAAACATTTTTTTATAAATTACATGTGTATCTTTTTGTGGCAATAAATGTTTCATAGTTTGAAGGACATCATTATTTCTTCTAGTAATGTTCATTTTGAATATTTCAAAGACAATAAGAAAAATCTTTTTAACGAAAAAAGCATTCTTCCGAGAAAATTTTCCCAGACGATTCGATAGAATTTTTTTCTATACTGTTTAACGGAAGAGATATATTCTTATACACGGTGAAAAAGGATCCCGAAGGATCAAGAATATATTAGGGACTTTTTCCTTTTCTCATTTTTACCTTTACCCTTGAAACGCAAAAATCCTTTTTGCAATGAATGTAAATTTTATTACAAAAAACGTATCTGGTTACAAATTCCATACAATGTTTAAGGTATGAAAAATAATTTTACGCATGCCGACAGACTAAAAATGATCCGTTATTCATTAATTAAATATGACTTTTTGTAAAAATTGGCCGGTATAGAAGCAAACAAATTTAATCATATCGTTTTAAAATGGATGATGAAAAAGAATATTATAAAATACATTTTATCAATATTAAAACCAACCAATTAAATATCGAAAAGAAATTATGTTTCTAAATTTAATATTATTATAATATAATAGCTCGAATTTTCTTAATTGTGAATAATCAGTGATGATCGCAATATAATGTCATATTGAGCTTATTTAATGGAAGCCATAGGCTAAATTATGTAAAAGAATTAAAATGAGCTTAATATATTTTTTCTAATTTTTTTTCCAAATTATGAAGGTTCCTATTAATTATTCAAAAGCAGATGTATTTATTAATTTTAATACAAATTTAGTTGCATAATTATAAGTTTTGTTGAATTATATTTTATTCTACTAAAAAATATTGAATATTTAAAGGGTTAAGTCAAGTAAAAAAGTTAAACAACCTTTATCATTGACAAAATAGACAAATTGATATTGGTCGTCAATACTACAAAAGAAACAGCTACGTTGAATGTGTCCTTTTCTTTTTGCAATATAAATCGTTCATGGTCTCTTTTATATCATTTATATATGTGTAATTTATGCCGATATCATGAATAAACGTAATCAATTTTTACACAGTATTGAAATACAAATGAACATCATAATAAATTGATACAATGTATTAAGAAACTGATGGTCAGCTGTTTTTATAATTTAAAAATTAAATCAAAATACATTCAGAATATAAGATTTGTATTTTTTACGGACGATGATAAAAATCTAATTCTGCAGTTATTGTAAATTAGATTTACTTTATTTTTTAAATATTGACTCTAATATAAATATATTTAATCTAAGCGCATTTGAAATTCTGCATTATATTTTTATCATTCTCAAGACGTTGCTTGTACAACTATAGATCAGATTTTACCAGATAGATTTATTTAGGTCTTATCAATGCTTCAACAATCTTTAAACAAATATGTGTACTCAGACAAAATACTTGACGTAATAATAAATATGATGTGTTTTATGAATGCTTATTCAAAAGCATTCAGAAAGAGAAAGTAGGCTAAGGTCATCTGGTCAACGGTGGTGGGTGTCATCGTATTGTACAACCTTAATAAAATAAAAAACACAAAGATTTAATTCATCCATTTGTGATATTTTCCCCATTTATATGATTTACTTCGTCCGTATTACTATTGTTTGAAATCTAATAATAAAATAAAATACTTCAACTTAAATAAACTCAGGCACGTATAAGAGATATTTAAATAAAACGTAAGAGCGTCGGCATTGTAGTTAAACCTTGTTGAAGCTTTTCATATAGCTGAACAAGTA
>JAGVSQ010004909.1:0-18522 GCA_022683975.1 Rhyacophila evoluta | reverse complement strand
TCAAAATATTTAAAATATGAGGCACAGAACGTTCCGAGTCTGGCAGATAACCGCTGGAGTATACAATCATGTAATATTACGGGTCCCGCAGGCCAAGTGTTAATGAATTAATTAAAATAGTTTTATTACCCTATGGTACCTTACGAAGACTATGTCTTGATAATGATTTCACAATGAAAAAAAAACAACAAATCAAACAAGCAAGTAGAATTATAATTTAGTTAATTTATTCAACCAATCAATTTTTATTTATTTTGTAAATATTGTTTTTTTTTTGTTCAGATGATGCCTATACCAGATGTGTTACCGCACGGCATGAAACCTAAGAAGAAATATGAAGTAGATGGACCACTAAAGCGGGCTAATTGGAAGTCAATTATTCCTCAGCGCATGTCAGAGAAGTCTTTCTGGGTAGGCGTCAAAGAGGATAGGCTGGCCACTCCAGATATACTAGGTGGACTTGCTCAGAAGTTTTCATCTAGGCCTCAGACGAAAAAGTCTGAGGATGCCCCAGACAGGTAATATGTTAAAACAAATTGTTTTAATACAAAACCAGAATAAACACTATTTGATGTCATCATAGGTATATGCCCGTATATTTAATACCTTTGTTATCCATATGTAACCCTAAAAATAGAAAGCTTATCTTACAAACAGGACATTCACGGTTGTTTTACACATTATCATCGGGAAGGGTATTAAAATGCGTTCTGTCATTGGCGGTTATCTGCGGGAAGAGTATTTTTATTGTTTAGACAGTTTGCTGGTTACTGTCGAGAAAAGTGTTTGTATCTGGTATATTTTTTAAATAATCCACTTTAAATATCTTATATATTGGGTCATTCGGAAAGTAATTTCGTTTTTTTGGTGAAAATGAAAAACGATTTTATTATAGTGTATAAATATTTTATTTAATTATATATTCTTCATTTTGGTCCAACACATTTTGCCATCTTTCTGGCAGTAGCATGATTCCACACTCATAAATCTTCTGATCTTTGCTGGCAAAAAATTGATCAAAGTCATTTTTGACATCCTCATTTAAAGCAAAGGTTTTGCCGTCTAAAGAGACCGGAACAAGTAATAGTCCAAAGGTGCCAGATCTGGAGGATATGATGGGTGTAGTAGTACATCCCATCCAAGCTGTAAAAACTTTTGGCGAGTTACCAAACTTGTATGAGGTCTCGGATTATCTTGGTGGAGCACTATACCTTTTCTATTGATCAATTTTGGCCTTTTCTGTTTAAGTGCATCATTTAATTTGTCCAGTTAATGACAGTACACTTCAGAATTGATCATGGTGTTGTCCGGTAGAAGTTAAAAAAAACGATTCCCTTGAAATCCCACCAAATAGACAGGATCACTTTTTTCTGATGAATATCGGCTTTCGAAGTGCTTTGAACCGGTTCATCTTTTTTACTCCATGATCTCTTGTGTTTAACATTGTTGTAGTGTTTAACCAGTGCTTAACCAGTGCTTCCCAATTAATCTCATGTCATGGCCCCCTAAATCTGAATGAATTAATTCCTGCCCCCCCCATTTTTTTTTTGTAGTTTAAGATTTATTGGGAATAATTATTACAATAATAATACACATATTTATATTCAGCACACAATTGTGGGACTAGCTATCAATGTGTTTTCTGTAGTATATCCCTACATAGAAGTACTTGTTTCCAAAAATATCACACTAGTTTAAGTTTTAAGTTATTATTGAACGAAAGAAGTGTTATTTTATATTGAATGTAATTTAAAACTAAAAACTTAATACAACTCTTTGATTGCCTATCTTAATAGTCATTCATGGCATGTTACACTGTTAAAAAAATATTAAAATATTTAGAAACTATAACTGAAAAGTTGTAGCGATTTGTATAACTGCTGGTGGTTTTCGCAAAATAAAGGTTTTTTGATTGCTGTAGTATTAAAACAGCACATAAAATCACCATATTGAAAGGTGCTAATAAATATTATTGCTATTTTCAACCATATTTTTCATTACAGGGTAACCACAATGAAAAAAGTGAAAGATCTTAAGGTTTTAGATGCAAAGGCCGCACAGAATATTTCCATTCTTCTGGGAGGAGCCCTAAAACACATGCCATACGCAGCTGTCAGAAAATGTCTCATGAAGTGTGATACTGAAGTCCTTACTGCTAATATTTTAGATCTTTTAATACAGGTGAGATTTAATAATATAATCTGAAATGATTATACTCAGTATAGAATGGAACTGAGAATATAATTTCATATCGCAATATCATATCATCGCAATAAGATGTTTGACGGTTGCTTAATTATTGTCACCTAAATATTTTGACGGATAAAAAGTGCATTTGTGAATCACCTGAACTGCGAGTCGGAATTCCATAGTTACATAGGTTACATAAAATCCATTATTTATGTTTGGTTGAGCGAATGGTTCTAAACCAGTTTTCATAATATTTCTGTTTTTGGTTAACATGGTGATTTTTTTGTTATATTATATAGTATTTACCGCCACCTGAGCAATTGAAGAAGCTGTCAGAACTGAAAGATTCTTATAAAGATCTTACGGAGGCGGAGCAGTTTGCTGTAACAGTCGCCGATGTTAAAAGATTACTTCCCAGATTGAAAAGTCTTTCGTTTAACCAGCACTATAAAGATCTTGTCAATGAAATTAAACCGGTAAATTGTTTTATATTTTAAATGTTTATTTGCATGATATAATGTTGAATAAGTGCAGAAGTATGAAAAGTCATAATGTTATTAGGATATCGTGTCGGGGACGACGGCTTGTGAAGAAGTGAAGTCTAGTGGGAAGTTTGCCAAGATATTGGAATTGGTGCTCTTGCTTGGAAACTATATGAACACAGGATCTAAAAATGCGGGTGCCTTCGGATTTGAGATCAGTTTTCTGACCAAGGTTAGTATGACAAGAACCTAATCCACTCATCAAAAAATATCGTTTCATATATTCATAGATTTCGTGATAGAGTTTCAACACATATATAAAAAAAAAAATTCTGGTGAAATTTATTATTTTTCAAAAAACAGCAGGTGATGTTTTGTCACAAAATTGAAACTTGAGATCCATGCTTGAGATAATCAACCTCCCATATCCATTTTATTTTTGAATGAATCATATGGAAGGACTTAAACTAATGTCTTGGGTGGCCATAAATTGTTTGCAATTCCGCTTACTTGTGTTTAGGAGAAGTAGGAGGATAATGACATTAAAAAACAACTAATTTTTAGAATGATAGATGACAAAATACAATAGCTAAAGTAGGGAGTTAGTGTGCGACTAGTTTTTTTTAATATATCCCTATGGCTATATTGCTGCTGTTTTGCATGGTGAGTAACATTGTTAAAAAAATATTAATATATCCTAAAAAATAGCAATTTATATAACTGCAGGTAGTATTCGTACAATTTTTATTTTTTGTCCGGTGTAGAGAAACAATGGCATGAGGAGTCCTCTGAGGGGAATGTATTAAGAGCAATGAGAAATGCCCAATATTGTGTTGCACTTTATTAAGTACTTAAGCTTTTGATATATCTTTTTTCCGTCACATTCGGTCATATAGGTTGTGCTTAGTTTGTGAATGAAGAAAGAGTTGTTGATTCATGTTGTTTATCTGTTACAGTTAACATCAACGAAAGACTTAGAAAATAAACACACGCTTCTTCATTACCTTGTCGATACAATAGAGAATAAATTTCCTGAAGTTTTGACATTCAACGAGGAGATCAGTCACGTTGATAAGTATGCTGTGTCTTAAATATATATTTGAAAAGCTCATAGTTTATTCATCACCTTGACTGCTGAATTGACTAGTGCAGCTGCTTTGTCACCGAAGATCTTTAGCTCAAATCTCGCAGCTGCGTAAAAAAAAAAATTAGAATTAAATGCCCGCTGGGGTAATTAATTGCCAACTGTCCATTATGAACGATAATTTGTCAATTTAAGTCTGATGGATATGTTAAAAGAAGAGCAAAAGTTCTTTAGATGCATCTATTAATTCAGTTTCAATGTATTTAAGGTCAGACTAATTTTCAAACAAAAAGTATACATCACGAGTAATATTTTTATAAAAAAATATGTGTCAATCCTACAAATGAAAACAATACTATTTATAAAAAACAATTAAATAACCCAAAGGATCATCAGTGTGAAATTTATAGAACAATGGTATTTTCCAATAATAATTTATTTTTGCAGTATAATATGATAGTTTATATAAAATGTAATCTAATCATGATGGTACCGCGTGTATGTTTGATGGGAATAATTATTCGTACATGATAATAGATATTCCTCTGCCTTATTGTAAAAGTTGATTGGTGTTGTGTATTGCAGAGCATCCCGTGTGTCTATGGATAACCTCCAAAAAGCTTTGAAGAAAATGGAAGCTGACATCAAAAACTTGGAAACCGATTTGGCTACCTCCAAGGTACCTCAAGATGCTGATGACAAATTTTATACCATCATGGCTGTATCCTTTACAATATATGTTATTTTTACTATGTTATTTTATTATATTACACCTTTTATTTATTTTATTATTATTAAAACACATATATTAGTTGTATTTTTTATACACAAGAAAAATATTTTGGAACAGGGCGATATTTTGCACTGTATCAGAGGGTCTATAACTCAATGTAGGTCATGGCCGCTTTCAAGAGATGTTTTCACTCTTTTTCTGGTGTATCAGGTAAGTTGACATCTGTGATCTTTTAGAGACTTTTGGCATAGGTGTCAGTAAAATCCAACTGATATAAACTTATTGTTATTCCTTGATTCTTGAATATAATACCACAGCCTTTTGCGGAAGAAGCACGTGCGCAGTGGAATGTCCTGCACTCCATGTTGAAGAAGATGGAAGAGCTGTATGCGGATTTAGCCGAATTCTTTGTCTTTGATCAAGCAAAATACACTCTCGAAGACTTCTTTGGAGATATCAAAATATTCAAGGATTCATTTGCAGTGAGTCATACAGATATAATCTATTACGGATTCTTGTCAAAATCTAAAACTACTCATATTAGTTTACTAAAAACAGAGGAAATTAATTTACGCTTCAGATAAAAGAATATTCATCTAGAGCAGTGCTCTGCAACCACTGTGCCGTGGCACAGTTGTGTGCCGCGAGACGCTGGTAGGTGTGCCGTGGTACATTTCTTTTATATAAGAAAACATGAGAAATGTCTCTGTTATTGCAGTATTTCTTTCCTTTTTTTACTTGCGGTGTGCTGTTAAATTTTGGAAAAAATGTAAAGTGTGCCGTCGAAGATAAAAGGTTACCGGGCACTGATCTAGAGAAGAAGAAAATTTTTTTTAGGATTTTAAGTGGGATTATCCGATTTTAAGATGATAAGCCTTGATGGTGATAATGTCAGGTGGCTTTTTCTCAGAAGCTAATTCATGCCCATTAAACATAAATTAGAATTACATTCTTCGCTGTTGGTCACCTAAGTGAAAATACTGACTACTTCATTTTTCAATATTTAATCAAAAGCAATCGTAATTCCATATCAATAAATACAAATTCAACATTTTGAATTCAAACATTGCTCTTTGTTTAATTGAGTTCATGGGGGCAAAAATCATACATTCACATCAATTCTTATTCTCAGTATCGTATCGTAGGTAATGTAAAACCTGCTCAGCATTGAAGAAATAATGAAAAAATAAACACATTTACAAGATTTGAAAGAATATGAAAAATAAAGAAAAAGGCTCCGGCTAAAAAAAATTGTAATGTATCATTTGTGTTTGAACAAATTCATTTCATTTATTTACATGCAATAGTAAAAGGAAGTTTTCTTACAGAGTATTAACGTTATATTTTTCAGACTGCACATACGGAAAATGTGGCTGTTAGGGAAGCTGAAGAAAGAGCTAGACGAGCACGCGAGGCACGCGGTGCTGCTGAGAGAGAAAGAGAAGAAAGGGTCAAGAGGCATAAGCAATTTGTTAATATGGATGCTACACAAGAAGGAGTTATGGACAGGTATATGCATCTGATTATGAAATGCTTTTTAAAGCTTAGTACTGAATATTCATGGACAGAATGGAACATTGGTGCGGTAATGAAACTGTGATGTGGTAGGCAATATGATAACTAGCATGATAAAAACTATCATGACCATCGCTAATTAACCAGTTGGTTCCAATGCTCTGTGACAGATACACCTCATATAAGTAGATATACATAGCAAGCTACCTCTATAAAGCTCGGTTCGAACAAGCGACAGTTACGATAAGTAAAGCAGATTGAAGTCTGGGTATATATTATCGAGGCTTATTACATTATTGAAGTATGGAGATAAATTGAATCTTTATAGCTAAACAAATAGATAATGTTCCAATAAATTAATGATGGTTGATTTTTCTTTCTCAGTCTAATGGAAGCGATGTCGAGCGGATTGGCTTTCAGCAGAGAGAGGCAAAGGAAGAAGGGACCCAGAGTCGCAGGAGGTAAGGAATTATAAATATATAGATATATATTATTACTAGTGACATGTCTAAACTAGCCAGGCAAGTGGTTATTTATGATATATGTGGAATTTGTTTTCTTTTCTTGGCATGGATTCTCTTGTTTGAGGTAAATCAATTAATTAATGATATATTAAGTGAATAAAACGGTACACAGGAAAACTTTATTTACCTTGCCTTAATAATTTATGCGATATTTAAATATTTTTCTAAGAAATTTTAGTTATATTGATAAATTAGTAGTTTAAAACAGTTTTTGATATGAGCAACCTTTTTAAATCCAGCAAATGAAATCTCTCGAAAACGGTCGTTTGGCGATAAGTATTCATGATTAATGTGAAACCCCATTTTTGTTATTTGTGTTTTGTTTTTGAATTTATTATATCGAAAGTATTACATCTCAAATAAAGGATGTTTTCCACTATATAAAATATACTCATTTAAAATAAAAAACTAAATGTTATATAACACATCATTTAATAATGGTTACATGGTTGTCTCTTAGCGAGGACATTTTGAACTGATAATCAAATATTGAAATTGATAAAGATACTATCCATCAATAATAGGGATTGCAAGAGGAAATTTGTTCTCATAAATATAATTTAATTTCGAATTCCGAAAATTTCATAGTGAATTCCGAATTATAAATATCACAAATAAAATATGTCTAATATAATTTTAAAATTAAAAGAATTTCAAATTTACGAATTCAAAATTCACTGAATTCCAAAAATATTTATGTTCAAATTTCGAATTCATTTTGTCAAAATTTGCAATCCCCCAATACTGTATAAGTGAAATAATTTTTCAATTTAATTTTTTTACATAAAATAGTTACAGTAAATTTAGTAATTATAGAGGATTACTTGAGTAATTCCTCAAGTGTAGACCGTGCTAACTGATTTTGGAGCTAGTTTTGAGATTTTGTATTTTGAATTTTTTGGTTCATAAGTATTAGAGTATTTTTTATTTTCTTATTAGTGTATTTTTATTACTGTTAGCTCTGTAAAAATGATTTCTAGTGAAATAGGACATCAGATAACACAGTTTGCATGAAAAAAATGAGTTTTGCAATAATGTCAGTTAACATGGTGTACGCCCGAGCAACAGAATTATACTAATTTGTACTACGTACAGGTGAAATCCCATTGTAATGAAACTCTTAGAACGACCACCCTTTTTGTTTTGTTATACTGAACATAAGAAAAATATTATTACATATTGTGAGAACGACTGTTTGGGACAACAAAAAATATTTGTTAAACTGGTACGTTATATTCATTACTTTGGTATTCGTTATAAAGAGACTTGACCTGTATATCGTAAAATTATACCATCCATTTATTGACGATATCATATAGATACATTGTTGTGTGCATAAAATATGTAAGCATCTATTTTTTTCACTTCACCAATGATACCTAAGTGTAGTGTAGAATATATTTTGTTATCATTATCAGTAAGCACTGTTTGTTTAAATGTTTTGTGCAATCACAAGGATGCCGAGAGGGATCGGTTTTGCACATTGTAGTGGAAACGGCTTCAGACGGTATGTTCACATTACCACCGATTAAGTATATCCGTTATAACATAATTAAATCAATCTATCAGGTTATAACGTAACTTTTTGCATATTTTCGCATCCTAGTTATATGAATCAAAAAAGTTTTTGTTTAATAATTTTTATCAAGTGTATATACATATACGTTCTACAATCATCTTATACTTGTCTATCAAATTTTAATGCTAAAAATTGACCATCTCTTTCATTCTGTGTCAACATAAAGAATCTATTTTTTATGTCCAGTAATAAAACAACTTAAATATGGTTCTTTCTGTGTCCAAATGACCAGTCTATGACCAGACATAGTCCACCATTTTTTGGGTCCCAGCGTGCACGCTCTCAGTGCGTCTCGATATAGTAACACAGGGCTTTCTCGAAACGCCTCGGGAATGCGGCGGGGCGGCGAACGCTGTCCGCGCATCTTCCCTGCGACCTTGCAGCCTTTCACTTTCATTGCGCCTCTGGGCTTAGTGTAATAAAATCCCAATGACTCGCGCGCATGCTAGACTCCTTGTATTTTAAGAAATACAAGTAAAATATGTTATCAATTTTAAATTTAAAAAAATCGATCGTGGATTGAAAAGAATCCCTCAAAACTGCAGTCGAAATTTGACTGAGAAAAAACTGAACGTTTTATACTGAGCGACTCAATATTACACCAGGTGTCGGCAACCTATGACCCGCAGGTCATCAAGTGACCCATTTGATAATTTCAAGTGACCCATTTGTGTTCCGTAAAATATAAAATATAATATTAATAAAGGAACTAAAACTTTATTTAGAATTATAATATTTATGTTTAATGTTTAAATGCATACTGTTTACATTATGAATAAAATTTATCTTATCATTCACTAAAAGACTGTTTTAAAATGAAAATACCACTCACCCAAAACGTCGTCTTATTAGTTATATTTTGGTTGATTTTGACCCGCAGCCAAAAAAGGTTTCCGACACCTGTATTTGCCTTCTATTCTATGTAAATCAAATTTATGACTTATCATATGTATGCCTTGTCTTAATATTAATATTTTTTTTTTTAATCTTTTTAGCGGAGAGACGAGCCCAATTGAGTAGAAGTAGGTCAAGATCTGGTCTCACCGGTGGAATGTCAACAAGAGAACTGTCAAAGTAGGTGGTCTTTAAAAACATCACTTGATAATGTAGTAATAATTGACTGATTTTCTGTTAATCTTATCAGGAGATTACTTATATATTATCTGTTTGGATGTAGGAATGGGACGAGTAGGTTAAGTGATGGGCTAAAAATAATACTTGGAAAGTGCGAACAGAACTTCATCCATTTTTCAAATCTAATATTAAAATGAATTGGGAAAACTGAATTTTATAAAGTGAACTTTTGGCTTTAACGCACATCCCTCTGCATTCAGTTCGATCGAAGTCTAAAATTGTTCCATACTCACAGTCTTTTACATAATGTCCTAATAATTTTGGTTTACCTTTACAGTGAATTACTCAGCTCCGCATAGCATTGTCAGTCTGCAGACTCCAGCTCAACCAATAGTATCTGAGAAGATTCAGTTATAAATATTACATTCCCGCTGGCATTCGGTCATCGTACCAGAACCTGAAAAACTTGAACACACATTATACAGGCGGTGACAAAAAGAAGTTATTTGCTGTCATTTCAAAAACCATATTGGATATTATTATGAAAACAGTTTTTGCTATTAGCAGTGTTATAAATTTATGAGCTGATTGTGAAATATTGATATAAATATATACTCTTAAGACACTGTATAATAATACGAAATTTGTCTCATTGTTTTCAAATCGGATACTAATTTATAATATGATAAAAAGTTTCTGATAATAGGGGCCCATATATATTATGGATAGTTAGATTTTAGAGTAAAATATTTTCCAGTTCGGTCACCTCAGTAGCTAAGTGAAGTATATGTATTCGTGAATTGCTAGGAACTGCAGGTCATATGTCCGCTATAAAAGTGGAGCATCTGGCAGTGAGATCATAATATCAAATAATTATTGTGTAAAATGTATCTTCAATTTGATGGAATTTTGGTATGACATTGTAGCGTCAGAATCGTGAATTATCTATATGGGTCCCTCATTTTTGGGAATTTTAAAAACAATAAGCAAACTGAAATGAATCACTCGCATTGTGTGACAGCAAGCTTAATATTTTGTACAGTATATTGAATGCATAATGATCATTTCATGATTAGTTTTGAAAAATTGTGGCCTTTAATTAGATCGACTATATATACATATAATATCTAAAAGTAAGAATTCATTTAATTTTGTACCTTGTATAATATAAATGGTTTTTGAAATTTAATTTCTTATTTCTTTATTTTTATTCTTTATAATTAGCACTTTCAGAGAAAATAGTATACATTCGTTACATATGGGATGTCCATAATATATATTTTTTGTGTATTGAACATACTAAATATTATACTTTATGGAAAACAAAATATAAAAAAAAAACAAAGGTTAAAAACTGTCATTTTGAAAACATATTGTTTTTCATTTATACTATCGTTAATTTATTCTTATGGCCAAATTATACCACCGTATCAACTCTCAGTAACATATCTCGACTGACGCCATCGATATTGTTATTTTTGGATTAATGAATTCATATATTAATTTGTTCTTTGTCAAAGTGTCTGAGTAATCATATGTGTAAACTATTTATTAGAGGCATCATGGTTTTTTGTGATGCTTCAATCTGATAAGAGAAAATGTATTATTTAGTATGGCTACAATTTTTTCTCCGGCTTACATTTATTTTATTTTATAACAATCGTAGTAAATATAGAAACTATCTGAAGTCAAAAATACTGCATAACAATACAAAAAAATTAAATAACACTGAAGAAAATTGAATTGGGTTAGTTGGGAGTTGTTCTGGTAGTATAATTTCTTTCTAAAATGTAAGCCTGAACACATTTTATTACATTGTTTAAATTCATGCTTTATTCAAAATTTATACTGAACCACTATGTGGTGAATTTGCAAGTTTTTTGAAATGAGTTAAACACTTATTATTCAGGAGTACGAATGTTTTACGAATGAACTGGAAATATTTTGACTTTTTTTGATTTCAGTGATCACTGTCATGTCCTTAATCTTGATCGGAGTGAGGTTGTGATATATAAATATTATATCTTAGTAAAATTCCTCTGATGATTGGTGAGATGGTTTTGCTATGCTGTCGGAACAGTAACAGAAATTTTACAACAGTATTATTAAGCAAACATTTGACTTTCGAATACAGGTTCAATCAATCACTAGTGATTAATAAATCGAGGCCTTGTCTATTAAATGAATTTATATTAGAAAATTGTGGAAATGATGTGTCGAGTGTCCTTTTTAAGTTAAAATCTAAATATAAAATGGACACGTTTGTAACAATTTTATTTTCTTCAGTTTTGAGTGTGGGACCTTAATGCAGAGAGCTGATATTCCAGTAGTTAAAATCCTGTCAGTTTTCTTGTGGATATCCTTATGATCTGCCTTGGGGTGAAAACGATGAGTATATTTATAATTATTATCTAATTACTTATTAATAGTATAAACTATGGCCCTAGATAAATCTTTATGAAGAAATGAATTATTTTGTATATTATGTCTTTACTATGCGAGGCGTATTTTGATTTACGTATTTTTGAATGTTGTGATCTACAGAGTAAATTGAGCTGTTCACTCAAGTAATTTTGGAGGTTACAAAGTTTTGATATAATAGATTTATGTGCATATTTTATATATACATAAATTATTTTGAGACGGTTGGTCTATAGCAATATTGACTGTCGGAATGTAAGCCGTTTAGATTTTGCTTAATATCATTTAGATTGATAATTAATGTGATATAACTACTTATGAGTACTTAAACATTATTCATAGAATGATATCATATTTTAATGCAACTATTTTTAAAGCTGACCCATAAAAATGAAACAATAATAAATACTGCGTACCTTTCTTTGGGTTGAAATATTTGAAATACACCTAGTCCTCGAGTAACACGATTAATTCGTTTCAAAAGATTTCACGTATATGGGGAAAATCACGTAAAGCGGTTTGTCATCATTTATCTAATGAAATTTTGAGATGAATTCTGATATTTTCAAAGTAAACAGTAATTTACATTGGTTTTATGGTTAAATAGGAATTTAGCGTCGTATTAATTTCTGATCTAATTTGGCGAACTTGCATTATTCACAGTCATGCGATAGTTTGATGTTTGAATATCATTTCTGCTGTGTAATATCACAATAGGTATATTAACAACTGAACTTAACCTGACCTAAAAAAAATTTCACTTGTTTTCTTGGCATTTCCTATGCAGGACATTTCTAATCATACACATGCGTTTGTGGTTATAAATATTTTATGAATTTCAACCACATCAAACTATCAAACTGGCCACTGTGTAAGTAATGAAATGTTAAAATGTGGTTTTTTTCACACATAATAATGTTTGTGCGAATTGGCGTAATTCGAGGACTATCCGTAGTCTTGTCAGTCCTTTTGAAGTTGAATTTTATAATTTTGAAATCCATACAAATGTTTAATATTTTTTTAATTTTACTTATTATTTTTTATGTAAGAAAATAATGCTCAATTTTTAATTTAAGTGAATGTATATTTTTTTACGCTAAAATTAGTACTTTGCACTCCAAAAATGCCTAGCATATATTTTTTTAAAAATACAAAATAGGTATCAGTATCATAATGGGAACGTTCAGTTGTACACGGGAATAGAAATTTTACAAATGAGACATAGTAAGCTTTCGATTCATCAGGGTGAAACTAAAATAATTGGTTAACGATAAAAATAAAAAAACCAAAGGCAACTTTCAAATAATTGGAGACGCTGTGACATCCAAATGGATGGAAAAATATTTTGATCTGCAAAACTGCAATTTTACTAGCCCTAATAAGAAGTGCTAAGTTATCCATTACTATAACATAATTGGTCATGTGATTTCTATCAGCAACACAATAAATCTGTTAATGGTATATTTTTATCATATTCTAGATTGCCTGCGGAAACAATTACAAACAATAATTTTATACACCTTGTCATTACGACCCTTGATAAATAAATAACATACATTATTTTACGTCTCACAACTAAACATTCCCTGGAATTACTATACCATTGTTGCGGTCTTAATATCAAAAAGTCGCATTATTCATAAACCGATGAGAAAGCATTTAATCATCTTTATAATGTAAATTATTAAATTTAGAAATTAAGGATTAACATAATTAGTCTAAAATATAATTATTATAAATATAAAAATGCTTGCTTATTTTGTATGAATTGACCAATATTTATACATTTACATATACACGTCAATTATATATTATACTGTATATTTTGTTAGTGTTTTTTAATGTATATTTTTTTTTGTATATTGCATATAGATGCCACTTTTAATAGCCATCGACCGATTGTATTCCTATTCATTCTGCCATTACAATTGTATAATTTGATTCATTATCTTGAATAACACATAGTTAGTATGTTATATGATTTATATTGTTTATGAACTGAACAATAACTTTGATAATATTCCCAAGTACACGTGTATAATTGAAAAATTATTCAGTTTTATGTCTTGAAATGAAATACCACTTTGAAAGTTGTTGTAATTTTCCAGTTCATGACAGTATTTTAAACATGAAGTTATGTAACACAAAACATGATGAGTATGATAAATAAATTTATTATGATAAATAAATGATTTTTATTGAGCCTTCGTTGAACGACTATGAGTTGATTTAAATACCAAACTCAGGAATCCGGTCCCGCATAATACTTATCACTTTAACATTTATCTCTTAGTTTTGCTACTCATGAGGGCTTATGAATTAATTTATAGCTAGGATATTTTGTGTTAATTTATTTATAGTTGCACTTAAAAAGCGCTTGAAAATGATTTATTGCTTCAGTAAACAATCTAAAATGTTCTGTCATTTTTTTTTAATTAGTCAAAGACTTGTAATGAAATATTACAATATTTATAATAGTTTAGAAAGAAGCAATAGATAACTATAAAGTTAAGGATATTTTATTGTTTTAACGAGGAGAAACTGAGAAATGTTATCACAATATATTGTATAAATAATTAATGAAAAAGCAATACTTACTTACTAAGCTTGACAAGCAAGATCCTATGGCATCCGTGTCAAGCCGTGTCCTTGTTTTGTTTTATTTCCTAATGGGTGGAGTCAACACAAGTTAAAAAAATAAAAAATACTTTTAATTGAAAAAGTACTAAAAGGTAAAAAATTATTTTTAAACTTCTCAAAAAACTTTCTCAGAAGAATTTTCTTAAATCAACTGTTGCCAGTAAAGTTGAGTTTTTTTTTATTTTTTAGAATAATCTTGACTTAAAAATTTGTTTAATAATTTCATTTTTTATTGATACTGTGAATTAAAAATGTACTTATAATACATTAAAATAGTGTTTCTAAAATTGTTATGCCCCTATGTAACATACTGGGAATCGCGATCGCGAATCACGGTATGAATCACGGAAAAACGAGTCCATTTTCGAATCGGGATTTTATTATAAGTGGGATATGGGCTCCACTCTGGGAAACACGGCACTAAAGAATTGATCAAATTTAAAAACAACAAATGAAGTATATTTTTTTAGAAAATGAAGACCGCCGAGTAAAAAGAAATGGAAAGCACTGCATAAATGATTTGACATTTTTATTTGCAATTAGTTTTGGAAAGAAGGAAGTAGAGTCTTTTAATTTTATCTATTCTCTGCTTGCCTCGATAACGCTCCACTGTTGACGTGCTTAGACGTAGTTAAACTCGAGTAGAGACCGCTCGCTCGACGTTATCTCTAAATGTTCACTTGACTTACATCCGTAGGTAAATGTTATTTACAGTCGGATCTCAAAAGTCACGTTGCTTTATGTGTGTCAACACAAATTCTTTTCGAGATCTGTTTCCTGATAGGTATGGCCTTGATAAACGATATCGTCGCAGTAATAATAATGATTCAATATAAGAAAATAAGTTAGTTCATATCCG
This sequence comes from Rhyacophila evoluta, assembly GCA_022683975.1. NCBI lineage: Eukaryota > Metazoa > Arthropoda > Insecta > Trichoptera > Rhyacophilidae > Rhyacophila > Rhyacophila evoluta. Next base: position 3,421 of record JAGVSQ010004909.1, on the reverse strand, counting down.
CGTGTATTATAGCGAGCATTCATTATGGGTGATATGTGTGATTTATCTGTTTTACCATCGGATCATTCCAAGGAAGCTATCCGTGAGATAATTGCTGATGCTCATTATGAAAGTGTTCAAGTAGAGATCGCATCGGGATCGGAAAAGGGAGATAATTATTTAGGAGATATATTGCGAATTAAAATAGCAGGAGTAAAATCCGACGGTTCCGAGGGCAATATGCATTTGATAATGAAGATGGCACCGTCGGATGAAACATTGAGAGGGCTCATTACTGTCGATAAATTTTATGAAAAAGAAGTATACAGTTACAAAGTATTGCTGCCGATTTTCAATAAATTGCAAGACGAATATAATATTCCGCAAAACGAACGCTTCAATTTCGCCAAGTGCTACAAAGCGTCTTCGGAACCGTACAAGGAGTTGATCGTCATGGAAGATTTATCCGTCCAAGGATTTAAAATGTACGACCGTTTGAAATCTTTCGACGTCAGTCATCTGCGACTGTCGATCGAAAACCTCGCCAAAATTCACGCATTTTCTTTTGTCATGAAAGCGAAATATCCGGAATTGTTCGCCGAGATGGCGACGCACGCGAGTAATTCGATAGATATGGGGGAGAGTTTTGAGGCACTGATTCGGAGGTCGTTTATCGAAACGGTAAAGATTATGGATAACGAAGTTTGTGAAGAGAAACTCCAAAAGTTTTCGATAGTTCATAATGAAAAGTTAAAATTGTTTTTGGAGCCAGAATTAGCCGCTCCGTACAATGTGATCTGCCACGGGGATAATTGGTCCAATAATTTGCTCTTCAAATATGAGGTAAGACAATTTGATTAATCATTAAATGTTGTTGAAGCATTATTGCATTATTGTTACTCATTATGGAGTAAATTAAAGAATATTGATCACTCGATCGGCCATACCTTTCAATCCAAATTATTTAAATGAACAAATATACAGTATATGCTATACATACTACTTATCTTTACGACTATGAATCCTTTGTGAGAAATATGATTCGGTTACCATAAATGTTTTCTACTTTCCAATAGTACGCTCTGTTATCATAAATATTAGTAATTTCCATATTTTTACGAACATAAATGTTTGCATGCAAATCCGGGGCATGCAGGCTAATCTCGGCATTTAAGAGTTTTTCAATGACATATACAAATGGTGTTTATTTTAATTTTAACATTATTTCAAATATTGTATTTATGTATATATACATGTGACATAAAAGTATGATGCTTGATACTATATGCAATTACTTAAATATCAAAAAAAAATATCGCAGATGAAACATTTCTTTTTATATTCTGGGAGCCTTTATTTTTCAGGGAAATACACCTATTGACATGCGAACTCTGGATTGGCAAATAATTCGCCACACTTCTCCCGTAACAGATCTGGCATATTTAATCTTCCTCGGGACAGACGAACAGACGAGAGACGAAAATTATCCAGCCATACTTGATTTGTATTACGAAACATTGAGGTCTCGATTGAAGGCCATGGATCATGACGTCCAAAGGTGCTATCCGGAAGAAGTTTTTAAAGAACATCTCAAGACTATAATGCCGTACGGCTTAATATTGGCCGTGCTCGCTTTACCCGTGACACTGAGTGAACGGGGAAACGCACCAGATATTACTGATATGTTGTTAGAAGAGAACACGATTTCGGAAAAACGTGTTCTTTCGAAAATCTGCGTAGAAAGGTTACGAGGCGTAGTTAAAGATTTTGTAAAATACAATTTGATTTAAGTTTACTCAAATATTGATGTTAACAAAAAAGAAATTAAAAATTTGTACATAATTACACGTTTATATAAACAAATTCCATTGCGACAGATGGTTCTAGAAACAGAGGCCGTTGAAAGCAAAAGGTAACAAACTATACTGTGGGGATTATACATTTTGTTGCATTATGTAGAATGTCTAAAAATAAAGTAATTTGAAGGTTAAACTCAATTCATATGATTTAAAAATTTAATACTACTGTTTGAATAATATGCCTCCCCGGTAGCGTAGTGGGTTCGATTCCCTGTCTGTGGGATTAAAAAAATTCAAAAATACAGAACTGGAACCCGTTGGGTGGAGAAACTGCCTGTCAAACAATCCTCGAGAAAAAAAATCTGGCAAGACGTCACATTGCGGAGATCCATATCCTCTACTACTATAAGTGGATATCTTGACACTGTGTAGGTTCATATGCTCCACTTTGGGAGCGAAAATGGAATAATAATAAAAATGAATAATAAAAAAATACAATAATGTTCACAATCAGCGCATGACATGACACTACGAAGACGGCAAAATTTACCTACATAGAAAGACGGCTGAACTGAACATAGTAGAATACTGATAATATAATATGTATGTATATTAGTGTTTTATTTATATCACAAGAACCATAAAGTGGTTTTTTTATAATCGTCACATTCTTATTAGTATTATTTTTACATTTGCTAATTTTGCTAATTTTGCTAATATAGCATTCCCGTCTTTTTCGGTTAAAGTCGAGAAGTCGAAGGCGTAGGTTCCACATACAATGGTTGATAACTGGCTCATAATAAGCTCTACATTAATTTTTGTGTTTCTACTCAGTTCACTGGCTAAATTCAATCTGTCAATCTCTTGTATAAAATGTAAGGATTGATTCTCGCAAAATCTAAAATATTGAAGAACCCTTGTACAGGTCATCTTCGAGATGCCGCTTTGACACTACTTCTTTGCCATCTGATCAATCACACTCAGTAGCGTTGTAGAAAGTCAGTCTCGGGCTTATTTTTAGCAGTATGAGCAGCTTTGAATGAATTTGTTCCAAACATCAGATGTCAAGGAAAACTTATCCTATTGAAGTCGTGACCTTGTTTCAGATCCTTCATCAAAAAAATATACTTCATTATATTTTGAATCTATCACAGGGCATAGTTTTTGAAAAAAAGCCTACTCCTCATGTGTTACTCTATGACTCATTTACCGGGATATTTTCTGTAGGCGCCAAAAGATAGCAAATATCAATAAAATCTTCCATTTGTTCTAAAGTACCTAATTATCGTGTTCTATTAGCTTCCTTTTGGTGCATTTTTGAATGTGTATCAATATACAATAGATTTGTCAATAAATAGTTTCTACGCATCTACGAGTTTTACATTGCTTTTGAAATTCCTTCTTGCGTATGATCTAGGCTCTGTTTGCTCAGTTATAATATTGTGTCGCGCCCGGCGATCACTTTGAGTTTATTCTGACTAAGATGTCCATGTGGTCTTGTCTGTGGCCGAGATATTATCATGCTCGAGAGTAATAGTGGTTAGCAAGCCTGAACCCTTACCACGACCACGATTGCTGCAATCGCGAGCATGGCGTAAAGTTGAAAGGAGTACCTGATCCTCCGGGTCGTTTTCTTCATTATT
>JAGVSQ010004908.1:0-18526 GCA_022683975.1 Rhyacophila evoluta | reverse complement strand
GATGCAGGTATGACCTGGGAGGACGCAAGACTACTGGCGGGCGACAGAGATTCTTGGAGGCGGCACGTGGTGTCCAAACGCTCCACTTAGGGAGCGAACATGGAATAAGAAGAAAAAGATGTATATTCATGTGGTAACACCTCAATAAAACAGAATAATGAAAGTGAATGGGTGTCTGTTAAAGACGAAAGTCCGTTATATAAAAATTGGTTTTACGAATGCATTTTTTTATTATGAAAATAAACAACACAATACAAAACCAGTAATGTTTCAAAACAAGAATCAAGTCTTATTTGTACTTTTGAAGTACGAGTATTTTCTTATTTAATAATAAACTATTTTAAATTATGAAGATATTACAAAAATTTCATCTGTTTTTTACATTCCGTCAAGATCTGACACCTATGGTCACCTTCATTTACTCCTTACCACTGTAAAACGTTTTTTTTGCTACTTCTTTTAAAGTGTTATTTTGCATTGTTTTACAGACATCAGAAACATATTATAACCCTTCAAAAGTCTATAACTGCATATTGACCATCAAACAATTTCTGTTGTTTGTACTTTCACTTCTTTACGGACATTTTGTCTATAATATGCGAATTTCATTAAATCGAAGTTTGACTATGCTTATGTATTTGTAAAGTAGAGAAATTCATAAAAGCTCTTTATGATCCGCTTATATGTCGATATAATACTGATTATACAATTCTATTATACAACAATATGGTATTGTGTAAAATATTTATTTCAGATGCTTATCATTTCGAAAATTAATTTAAGTTCCCTTCAACATGAAGATTTTTCAACACACCACCTTACCCGTAGTTTTTCATCGTATTCATAATTTTCAAAAATAGAATTTGAATTCTGACATTAATTTAATTCAAATTTCATATTTTATTTATATGATTCATAGTACTATTAAAATAAATTTAAATGTACTATTTCTATGCTAACTCTTGTCAAAGAGAGTATAGTTGTCATTGTTAATATTCTATTATATCGTACTTACAAACAACAATATTTTAAATTTAAAGTATATTTAGAAACACGTTTTGTTTTAAAACTTGGCATAAAGTTTTTTTTTTATATTATAATGAACAACTTACAAAAGAACTTTGTTTATATTATGTAAGAAACTTTAAAGTTCTTTTTTAACAACTTGATTTTTTTGTTTTAAAAATTAGCTAACCGTATATATTAAAATATCGATCGTGTCAATTTTATTATATTTTTGTCAATATCGGTATTTGGAATTTGCCGGAAAATGTATGATAATTTTCAAAATATTTTCCAAGCAACTAAATACTAATCAAATTGATCTTTCTTCTTAATTATATATTTTTTCCGTGGAAAAAATTTCTGCTTCTCTATATAATTTATGATATGTGATCTCTCATTGATATTGTTTCTTATCTTCTCACTAAAGTTACATATTATCACTTAAAAAAATCATTTCAATACTTGAAAAGGCCTACATAATCTTCTACGCCAGTGGCCAAAAGGTTAGCGTGCGCACTTTGCAACTAGAGGTCCCAAGTTTAATTTGACAGTTGTGAGATTTAAAAAAAACCAAAGATGTAGGATTATATGCACAATGGATAGAGAAATTTGACAACCAACTCGCGTAAAAAAGATCTGTCACAACATGTCTTTGGATTATTGAGATCCATACACTCAGTTTCTGGAGTAGACATTTTCATACTATGTAGATTTATAATGCCCACTTTCGGAGCGGACGTGTTGTGAAAAAATGTAATTTTTAAGCAAAACTCGAAGTATTTTAAATAAAAGTCATGCAATATAATATTATACAAAAGTTTTTTTTAATGACTGATTTGTAACGAAGAAAAAAACGCGTTCAGTGTGAAATACTGAAATTATATTTATACTCTATTGTGATGATAAGAGATATAAGGTGTTCTGGCTTAAGTCCCGTAACTTATATATATTGTGGGAAACGATTTTAATGTATTAAGGAACATATACTTTATTATGTGCTTAACTTTAAATTTATAATCTTAAGAATATTTTTTTTCTGAATATTTTAATTACGCTAAAATAACCAGAGATGGTGTATAAATTACATTTCCATGGATTAACAAAAAAGACGGAAGTGAAAGGAAAACAAATGTGTAGTTATTACATGGATAAATAATGGGGACTATGACCCAATAGGTCCTTGGTAGGAGGAGCAATAATTTATTTCAAACGAACCTGATTTATGGAGCTTTCAAATTAGTAAAGTCAAAAGGTGCTTTTTGTAAAATAGTGTAAACTTTATATATACAGAGTCACGTTACTCGTTCTCGTATTGAAATATATATTGTTTTAAAATGTTTATATTATTATTTATTAAATATTACTTCACACTTTATATTGAATATTTCGATAATCGACAAAGCCAGACTTTAATAAATCGATAATGAATTAATTTAAAAGCATTCACACAGTTTATAGAGCAGGAAAATATAATCAATTTTATTTAACAGTCATTACAATTGATTTCGAGAATTATAGATAACATCATATGTAAACAACGAGCAAACTTAACAAATAATCGAATGTACACAACTAAATTAATTTATTGTTCAACTTTGTGTAAATAAAAATCCGGTTTCGTTTCTTTCAGTGCGACTATTATACATTTATAAAATAATAAAACGCAAAGAAAAAGAAAAAAAGTTGAATAACAAAAAAAGCATGCGTATAAATAAAACAAAATAATATAGGTCTTGTCAGGATCATGAAATCAAATTAAAAAATAACAGTTTTGATAATTTATTTCATAAAAATAAAAAGATAAAATGTCAGGTACCCATTTAATATAATATATTATATATAGACATCTAAAGACGTAGACAAAAAAACTTAAGAATTAAATATTTAGAATAATAGTAACTAAACGTAGGTGAAAGATACTCACCATCCTAAAAGTCTTGTTGGACCTTAATTAAATTGGAACAGACTACATTTTACTTATAATAAATTCTAAATTATTTAAGCTGATAAACTTCCATATCACTGTAAGCGACCCGGGTTTCACCTTTCGGTATCTTCAGGCTACATTATATGTGGGCAGTAAGCGAACATATAACATACTACAATAATTTAAAATTTAAAATCAATTTCCATCAAGGACCATCAGTCAAAAATATTAGTTATTTACTTATATTAATATTTAAATTATGTCTGGGGTAGCCGAACAGTTGGTGTGCATTCTTTGAAGCTGGACTGTGAGATTGATTCACACAGTTACCAGATTTAAGCAAATCAAATATTCAGAACCGAATATTTAATGGGTTCAGCTATTTTTTGACAATAAATTCTCGCAAACATAAGTTTTGATAATCTGAAGATCTATTTAATCATTTATGAAGTAGTCATCTACATACTGTTGATATCCATATGTTTGACTGTTAGAGCTGACATAGTATAAAGAAGTAAACATATCGTTTGTTCAAGTTAAATAACTGAAGATAAAATTCTGTATGAACGTTCAAAATAACTTCGAGTTTCAAACCAACTTTCGCTAATTATTCTAGAACTGTTTAATTTTAAATGATTAAAAAGCTCAAAAATACCGTAGCTTTATTTGATGCACTTATGTATAAAAGATTAATTTGCATCACACGGTATAATCCTTTGATATATCTTATCTTTATAGAATCGTACTATATTGTAAAAAGCCTTGGCACCCTTTTCATGGCATCAAATCACTCGTGTCTACTTGTATAAATTCCGTCATTCCATTTCCAAGGAGTCTCACCTAATCAAACAAGCTTCACCCGTACTGATTGCTTTAGAAAGTGAGATGAATGGAAAAATCCGATAACTCAATAAAGCACAAAGAAGCCAGGTGAAAAGTTGTTCACTGACGTTGCAAAGATTCATGGACTTAGAAGCTTTTTTCTTTCACAACTTTGAAATATAAACTTTTACGTATAGTGCAAGTTTTAAAAGAATACTGACAATTATTTTTGTGTATAATACAAGACTGTACGCGCTTGTAAACCGGTATTAACTAGAGGCCACAATTTCGATTGAAAAAGCAAATTTTATTAAATGCATATTTTTTATATATAGTATATTAATATCCAATGTGGCACGCAATATTCCGTCTACTATTTTTTGTATAGTTAATTTATCTTAATTTAATTGTTATGAAATGTATAAAGATTAATTTTATTCAAAATACGGTTATGAATGCAAACTTGATGCTTATATCGCTGAGTAATCTAATTTTATCTTCCAATCTAGTTGGTAGCATGCGCGCTTACCAATCCGGAGAATGCGGGTTTGATTTCCCAATTAAAAATTCAAAAAATGCAGGACTGGATTCCTATTAAGTTGAGCAATTATCTGACAAACAATGCTCGTAAAAAATAATCTGTCAAAAACTCTTCACATTGCGGATATCCATATACTCCACTTTTGGAGTGGATATCTTCACACTGTGTTGATTCATATACTCCTCTTTGGGAGCGAACATGGCATAAGAAGTAAGAAGAATAATGTTACAATCTTCCTAATATTGTAACTTTTTGTGCTGATTAGAAGCCTTCTTACTCCGTACAGTGTTAAATTACTGTGAACTCCCTGTTTTCAAATATAGTGATAAAGTATAAGAAATTATTAACATAAACTAAAATCTCATCGGTAAAATGCGGAAAAAAAAAATAACATAGCCAACGCATGTTATGTAATGTGTGTATCGACAAAAATGTGACACCGTAGTGCGATGAACAAAATAAAAACGACAAGTACTATTATATGAAATACCTTCACAGAGCTTTGGACTGATATATTTACACCAGTAATTTAAATATAATAAAACGACGAAAGCTTATTATTATATTTAATAGAGTTTTAAAAAATCTGTCAAATTAAAAAATGTTATTATACAAGTACAAAAAAGTACGTAGTTAATGGTGTTAATAAATTTTAGTAATAAATGTTTATAATAGACACCATCTCTAATGCAAGATTCTACCGGAAACTACGTAGGCAAAAGCTACAAAAGGAAATGTGTCAAATCGTTTTCCGGGCGGATGTTTTTTTTTCTTCGATTTATTTCACGACAATATTGTTTTACGGCCATATCTGAAAATCGATAAGACTGTCGACTTACTTCAGACACGTGTTTTTAAGTTAGTCTGTTCAGATTGTAATTCTGAGAACTCATTTAGTCTAGAAACTTCAACTAAGTTGGTTGAAAATTTTACAAGCAATCAATGATTTTATTGTTGTTTTTCTTTTGTCGTTTTTGTTAGCAAATTTTTTTTATTTTATGGACTCACTAAAGTATTTTTTGACGAAAAATATCACTTATATATTCTTTTAACAAAAACAAATGTAATTGAATTAATTAATGAAAGCTCAATATAATTATAAACTTAAATTGAGAAAGAGATACTTGCAATTAATATTGACAGTATTGTAACCTAACAATAATTGGTATTAACAAATAGAATAACGTAAACTATATCTTTATCATTATACAAGTGAAATTACGATATTAGAAGTTGTTTGACTATATGATATGGATTCCCAAGTAGAATTTTAATCAAAAATATTTAATCCCATGTCGTTTTATTCAAACAGCTTACTTTTGGTGCAATAAAAATTTGATAAATATCGTTATCAGAGTATTTCAAAAAGAATTACAAAATACAGATATAAATTAAAAAAGATTGATTGCAGTTATAGGCGACGTTCCCTCTAAGGTGTGTGTATGTGCGGCCGCACATCTGTTAAACATTTCCCGCACACATGGTTTGATCCCCCGCACACATTTCAAAAGAAATGAACTTGTAACTATATTTTTATTTTGTGTAATAAAATATTTCATTTGATATTTTATAATAGGATTTATACGTAACCTACATATTGGGAAAATGTAATTTTTGATTTCGTGGTACATTATGTTGACTATTTAATTTTATCTATGCAAATTTGCACACTTGCCTCTTGTTTTTTTGCACACATAAGTTGATGGACCACATACATAAATTGATGGCCCGCACAAACAACAAAATATTAAAGAGAACGTTGGTCATAGGGTTACTCTTACACAGTATTTGGTTATTGTATTAAAATTCTCTGTCAATCAATCTCTCGAACTCCTTGTTATTTCGCCTTTAGCCGTCAAGTCAGCGAATGCGTTTTGGAGCCAGATATAACAGATATAATTCCCACAGTCGCTGGCCTTTAAATAATTTATGCAGGACTGTATGTTTATTATTTGAACAATTAGCTGATTACTAATTCTCATTGAAAAGTAATCTATCAGGGTCTGTCTTTACACTGTCCTCACAGCGAACAAAGCATAAAAATACTAATTTTAGAAATTATATACTAGGAACAATTTTACATTATTATCAAGGTGCAATAATGCATCAATATTTCCCAATAGTACTATTTTATGATTCCGTACTCAAACTCGAACTCATCAGTGCAATTATTTAATGTCTTCTTCCACAGAGAGCAACTCGACGACGATGACAGCAGGTGACCAATCACAGCGAGGCAATGACTAATCACAGCGACGGTTGTCTCGCTGTGATTGGTCACCTGCTGTCGTCGCGTCGAGTTGTTTTCTGTGTAGGAAGGCATAAGTGTATAATTACAACTGAATATACTTGTGGTTTGACGTCGTCTAACGTAGAAAATCGTTAATATTTTTACAACGTCTGATAACTCTTCCGCAGTATCTGAGTAACGTTGACAACACTTTAGGTAAAATTTTACGCACCAGCCGTTAATGCACCCGCTTTATCGTTTTCATTTTTACCCCGTCGACGTGTTGTTTCTTATCTCAGTCGTGTTAAAATATTATGATGTCGAAAATAGGGTTGGAAAAAATCTGTGGAAATGATCTACCCATGTGTAATATCTGATTTATTTAATTATATAACAATACATTTTAAAGTTTGGGTAAAATAAGGTTAAATATGTATAAATTTAGAAAAAATCGGACAAAATTGCTCTAAATTTTATAAAAAGAAGAAAAAATTTGAAAAATGAGACCAATTATTTTAGGTACTTGTAAGGTGTTCACTCAAAAACTGAAGGGTTTAAAAAGGTAAAAACTCGTTCATTTTAATTCTTTCTTTATTCATGAGCAAGAAAATGATTGTCACTTAAGAAATGTCGTCTCTACTAACTAAAAAAAATCATAATAGGGTTTGTAAAGATTATTTTTACTTTATATCATTCAATTTTTCAGTGGCCATCCAGATACAGAGCTGGCCACAGCAATAAATTTACAGTAGTTCACAACTACGTGATTTATTTTATTATTATATATTCTTGTTATGAATAAAGCCACAGCAGTATAAATTCAAAATTCACTGCAAACTTCCGTCCTGAAAGCTCTATATTCTTATAAGCTTTTGTCATGTAAAGAAATATAGTGAAGAGGTCATGCATTGAATATACGATATTTGGTATTCCTGAAATGCAGTTATAAACTTCAATTGCAAGAAAACAGCATAATGTAGTTTTAAATATGATTTTCTCACAAAATTGTTGATTAAAATGAAAGCACTATTGCTCATATGTAATTAGCAAATACAATAACAGTTTCATGTACTAAGGATATTTAGTTCCTACCTCAAATTGTTTAATAAAATCAACAATATATATAAATGAGCTTTTTTATTACTAGCATTGCACATATATAAACTTTAAATAAGGAAAGTATAACTTACCTACGTAATTAATCCGCTCAAGTGCACTTTACTTTTATTGGATTTTTTTATTCTTAAAATATGTTCTATATCATGATTTGTCCTCGTATCACTAACCTGGAAAATTTCTTTGAATTAATAATAACTTACTCAAATTGACCATTATGTTATATTTGCTTCTTAGATATTTTGAGTGTAAATCTTATAAAACTAATGGCTCATTGTCATAAAGAATTAATACTCATAATATATACGAATAATGTAACAGCGAGATACGTTTTCGCTTGAGTACGTATTTTTAGAAAAGTTGTGGTGACAACCCTATATATTAAAAAAGGGAGAAGTTTCGTTTTCAGCTGTGCTTTCAGATGCTTTTTTGAATTACGATGAACGTGTTCAACTGCTGTAAAATTTTAATTTCTTGTGCCACTTTCGACGGAGCATAACAAATGCAAGCAGATCATTATCATTTTAACTGGGCTCAAAACATTTTATTTTGTATGCATAAAAATAACAGTAAAAACATGCTCTTCTCTCACCAGAGATAAGAACGGGCCTCTTTTTAATTTTGTGAAAATCGTAAACAGCCAAATTTATTATTATTTTAAGCTTCGGTAAAAACAATATAGCTAATTTAAATCAGGTAAACAAATAACTTTATAATACACATAACAATTTAATAAAAGGAAGTACTTTTTTATCACACTATAACATCGGAATCATATCCGCATTTAAAATGGAGTATGAGCATATTCACGAAAAATCAACTAACTGTTCAACACAATTTTACATAATATATTGCATCTCAAACAAGAAAAAAAAACTTAAACAGCTGTGAAATTTGAATTTAGATTTTTCGGTACTTTAATAAAGCGTAAAAAATTGATACTTGGTCATCAGAGGTAAATTTATAATACTTATCATAATTTCTTAGCCATATCTGCTCCGATTGGTGATTTTAGACAGTTTCCTCATTGTTGAGATTAGGGCTGGTTAATTTATGATGATTGGTTATCATTAAATTATGTATAGACGTTTTATCAAACCCGTAACCTCTTGTGTTGTTAACTGTGTGATTTATTCAGCCATTTAGGACATAGATTTGGTTTTATATAAAAGAACATATTTTAATAATCTAATGTGACTTAATTGTGTATGATTGCCATACAAAATTAGTCCACTTTCATATGGAAAAAGTTTGAATAAATGTGTGTCAAAATGATTGAGGTTTTCCTGAAAATGCGTATTTTTTTTAAATACTCTTTTAAGTAACGATTTTTTGCTGTAGTTTATTAAATATTAAATATTTAAAAAACAAATTGAACGAAGTCTTTTTCAAAATTTAATATATTTAAATGGCAATAGCTCGTATTTGTAAATCGGCACTGCTTAGAGTTGATTCCTCTTTCCGGCGTATAAATTTGATAGCTTCTTTTTAAGATGATAATATATACTGATTTGGCATTTGTGGTTTAATTCCTTTTGAAAAAACTTGTATATATTTGTATAAATCGTGATTTTAAAAACATAAACCCTTTTCGAAACAACGAGGGTTAATGCCTTTATTAATAAAATTAATTTTTTTATATATAGATATTTATTGAAGTATATATACTGTTTTCTCATATTGTATTTTTTTAAATCCAAAAAATTCAGGACTGGATACTCATTAGGCTGAGCAATTGTCTGACAAACAATTCTCTTATTAATCTGTCAACACGTCTTCATTTAACAGAGATTTATGTACTTTACTTTCGGAGCAGATATCTTTATATTGTGTAGATCCATTTTAGGAGTGAACATAGTATAACATTTTTTTTGTACCACGTTCGCTGCCAAATGGATGTGCACATTGTGAAGAAAACCACCCCGAAAGTGGAGTATATGGATCTCCGTAATGTGAAGACGTCTTGACAATTTTTTTTTTACGATAGTTGTTTGTTAGATAATTACTCAACCCAATGGGCATCTATTCCTGCATTTTCAGATTTTCAAAATCCGACCAGATGGGGAATTGAACTCGTATTCCCCGGATTGATAGGCGCGCACGCTACCAACTACGCAAACTAGGCAGACAAAATTAAAAAATATATATTTAACAAACGCACTCCAAAAAAGACGCCGATGAAAGTATCAGTAAAAAGTGTCATATCAATCATTAACGAATACTTATATTGTAACTATTTATTGCGAATTTAAAAATATATATTATTGAATTTGCATATTACACAAATTCTCTGATAATAAATTAACAAACCATTTGATTGACAAGTTTTATCTTAGCAAATACTTTAATCGCAAATATTTTAAACTATTTCAAAAGTATTTGTCGAAAATTTTATTGATAAATAATTAGTCATGTTATTTCATCAAATTTAATCAATAATAATATAGATGTTGATATATATACCATATATTCAAGGTCTAAAAAGTAAAGATTAACGTAATTTATACAAGTTGAAAGTATTTTTATTGTGTATATCTAATATTGTTTTTATCTATGCGTAAGAAAAATTTAGCGTCCTACTTTTAAGCGGACTGCGGAAACAATAGTCCATAAAAATAAAACAAAGAAATATAATAAATCCTTTCAAATAAACCCTTTTCACAGAAACCAAGCAATAAATTATGTTAACATAAACATATTCAGTACATTATTTCAGTGAAACTTTTCGTTATGCGTGTTATTATTTACTGTAGAGGAAAATATTTTTCAGTGCGTAAAGTTTGTCATCTGTTGGTTAATTTTAAATTAAACGAGGACAGTAGAGCATAGATACGTATCTTTATTATGGGACAAGAGATTATATAAGGCAGAAATTTTCAACCAGTATGCTATGGGGTAGCTATGGACGACTTGCAAGGTATTTTCGAATATCTAATGCAACAAAAAAAAAACTCTACCCCATGAAAACACTGTGGGAAATGTTCTTTTATCATTTTTATGGGTGTTTTTTTCTTAAATGAACATTCTTGTTAACAGTAATATGAATTTTAAATAATTGTTTTAACAATCATAGTGTTAAATTTGGAACAGTGTTAAGACATATTTAAAAAGTTTTGTTTTTATTTCAAATAAGTTATCAGCCAAATGTTCAACCTACAAGACATCACGCTTTAAATTCATAAGCAGCCATGGAATTCAAACCCACGTCTTCCAACAACTAAGCACCCACGATCAATAGAGTGCGAAAAGATTGTGGTTATTCGTAAGTGATTCTTAAAATTTATATCGATGCAAGCATTAAAACGTTTTTGATAATATACAAATTTGAAAAATAAATTTTAACAAATTTTTCTTTTAATTTTGTTCGTATAAATTTTTACTTCACATACGTAAGTTATTATACGTTTTGTAGGCACTTACGTAAAGAATAGTATTTATTTAACTGAATAGAATATTAACTTAATAAAAATATTTTGAAAACCGCTTAAATATATAATGAAAGTGAATTATATATAAATTTGCACTTCATGATATAATTAAATATACAAGATACGTCGTTTAAAGCTTTATCGATTAGAAAAAAAATATTTTTAACGAAAATTTAAATAATAAAAAAAATAAAGAACAAAATTAGTATTCATGTCAGCTTTGGCTTGCGTATTTATTATGATTATTTCATACAGTTCTTCATCACAATACTCTTTTTGCGCGATAAACTGAGTTTAACCTTTGAAAAAAAAAGCAGCGAAAATAATCGTAGAGTTTCCACTTTAAGAGTAGCTCTATTATCTTTGGAAAATCACATTAAAACCACAGCCAAGAATTTTCTGATAAAAGAAGTGTAATCTAGTATTTCTCGCAAAAACGTTGAGGAGATTTAAACGATTTTGCCTGATAAAATGATCGTTATGCCTTTCACATATTGCAAGCTTTAGCATTTGGTTGCAAACTGAAAGATTTTGTTTTGAAACCAGTTCATATCCAAAACTTTCAAAATCAAAAGCTCAAAAACTTTGTATTTCGAAGTTATTTTTATATATTATATATAAAAGTTATCATTCTATTATCGTACAGATGAAATCTTAAGCAATGAATTACTAAACAAAACTCTCAAAGAGATTTCATTGCTTACGTCTACACATTTAAAAAATACATTACACTTTATATTCGTCTACTGTATTTTCTATTATATATGTGAAGAGATAATGTCTAATCTGGTTAATTATTAATTATATTTTACTACATTAAGCTACCTAAATTTTGTGACGATGTTAATGTTTCGTGTTATAAATATTAATGACTACTGGTTAATACTTTTTTTTTTAAAGTGTCTACACTCTATGCAAAAATAAAAGAATCGTCGAGATTATTCTAAAATAATATTAAAGTACTTTAAACTTAGTAGTCTATCAATTATAGTTGTATGGAATATATCAAAATAGTTTATGTTAAATATTTTTTTTGTACTCTTAGTTTTACTATGACTTTTTTAGCCGAACGTAAAACCTCTAAGGTGTAGCATTTAAGGTTTTTTCATTGTGATAAAATCTGTGGGTGTATGGTATATTAGAATAACGGGTCATTAGAGTTGGAGCAGAAGTTGAAAAACCGGAAAACACAAGCAAGCTGTTAGAAAGAGGGTGATGGAAGCCAGAAGATGATGAATATCATAAAAGAAAATTGATAGAAAAATCAAAGAAATTTTATCTCATCTACGTCTCAATTGTAAAACGTTTTAAACAACGTTTGCATAAATCTAACCAAAAAAAATACTTTTTAAAAAATAGAAAATCGTTATCCACTTATCATTAGCATTTAACATTTTTAAATATTTCAAATACAACCAAACAGTCAATATTTTATTATCATTATTCAACTGCTAAATTGGATATTATGAGATTAGTGGGTAGAATTCACACAGCTGCCGGATTTAAAAAATCCAAATATTCAAAACTGGATACCTTATAAGTTCAGCTCTTACTTGAAGATTAATTCTAATCTGACTACATTAAGTATTGACAATGCAGAGATCTATATACGAGTATTGCATTTATGGAGTTTTCATCATTACACCGTCGAAATTTCTCAGTGCGGACATGATAAAAAACTGTCATTAAAATATATGGAATCTTGTATGCATCTCAATTCAAATATTAAGTATTTTATCCCAGTGTAAATAACATAAAAACTCTTGTGTAGTTTTAGATGAAAATATGGTAAAAACTATATTAAAATTTTACAATGTGTCCTCAGTAGCCGATTTACTGAGAAAGATGATAAAATAATGGGGATTATAATGTTTATTAAATACTTCAATCAAAATATTTACAGCTACTTATTGCATAATAAATATTATCGTCTACTGGTTTTTCTACTTTCACTTAAAATGTAATGAGTAATTGAATTATTCACAAAATCAATTTTCGTAAAAAATTCACGCTGTACAAATGCTTTATATTTGCAATGGAGTACAGTATTTTACATAAGATTTGGACGAATATTTAAAATATATTAGAATTATTATAGTTACTATTCAATATACTGTGGAAAGGCTACTTTCTATGTGAATAAATCCGTAATACAATGACCTTTTGGTAAGTATATTTTTACGGTCCGACAGCTGAAAATAAGATTTAGCATGACTGCGTTGCAAAAAAAATCGTATTAAATATTATGATCGTTTCAGTCGTTTTAAAAATTCGATTCGCCTGAAAAGAATCGCTTATTGCTGAAAGCTTCTTCTATCTAACGATTTATAAGACAGTATTTTACGAAAACAGATACTTTTAACTCCATGACAATCTTTTTACGACCCTTTTTTTCCACCTTTTCACGAAAAAGATGTTTTGAACCTTAAAAAAATGAAAAATTGACCAAATAGAAAAATTTGCACTATCCAACGGGCAACGCTGGGTATATCGTTTTTTTTTTAAATACAATCTTCACTCCCAACGTGGAGCATATAGATTTACACAGTGTGAAGATATCCACCCTTGAAAAAGGAATATATGGATCTTCGCAATGTAAGACGTCTTGACAGATTATTTTTCACGAGAACTGTTATCAGACAATTACTCAACCCAATGATCATCCAGTCCTGCACTTTTGGATTTAAAAAATTCAACAGATGAAGCATCAAACCGCATTCGCCGGATTGCTAAGTGCGCATACTATCAACTACGCTACCGTGGAGACAGACATCAATAGAATTCACATTCTCAAAAAAATACTAAATTCATTTTTATTCTGCAGGATTTTAAGCCCAGTTCAAATTTTAACGTTCATATACTTTATAACATTAAATTACGCAAGGTATTGAAGTTTTGCAAAGATTTATGCTTTTATATAGAAAGATTTTTTTTTGTAAAACAATCGGCTTGGCTAAGAATATATAATTGTAAAAATAAGTTCGGTTTTCAAATACATAAGTTGTCAATGGTTAATTTGACCCTCGTTAATTCGAATGGTTGCCGTCCACTGAATTTATTTGATGTCAAAATAAATGAATATCAATAAAATATTTCTTTTATATAACATATTCGTGGCAGCCATGTCTAACCATGTACGTTTTAGTTCCCGAGGTCATGTAGTTGCATTATAAGAATTAAAAAAAATAAAATTAAAAAACAAAAATTATTTCCAGTACGTTGATTAGTTTATTGAGATCAGTCAAATATTTTTTTCAAGTAAAGCATGCACATTGTAGAAAAGTATGTATTTTATATTCAACCGAGCATGATTAAGAAGAAATATCAGCTTTGGGCTATGTCCAGCAATTTACGAATATTTTCTTTGTGAACTTTTCTTATATTTTATAAGATTTTCACGTTTTAATTTTATTATATAAGTACATGTTAATATTGATTTGTTATTTAAATACTTTTTTATTATTTTTTACGTCTTATTTATAGTAAAGTTACTACTAATCTCTTGTAAAACCAAGATATATATACTAAGCAAATTAGATAAATAAGTATAATAATATAAAATATTATAACCAGTATTCAGTCAAAAATATCTTGACAACCAAAGTGGTCTGGCTATTAAAATATAAAACATCTTTAAACAATATTTTAGAATAGGTGAATTATTATTTATATTAAACTAGCAAGTCAGTAATTGGATATTAATTTTAAAACAAACAAGATAATAAAAATACTAACATTTGATTACGCCTTAATAAGAATGAGAAACTTTTATTGTTTACGATGCACGGAAAGTTTAGAGCAACTTTCAAAGCTCTGAAAGGTTAATTACCATAGCAAACGAACAAGAAAGAGTAATTTTTAAAACAGGCCGGAAGCAAAAGGAAATTATCTCATATCTTTATGTATATCGTAAGAAATAAAGAAAATTTAAAAGAAATACTTTTCATTGAAAATTTTCATAATTCGATTAGTTTCTAATACAATTATTTTTAATCTTCAGTCGAAAAAAGAAAGGTGGCCAGTAAAGAAATGTAATTTCATTACTCAAGACTTTTTTTCATCAAAAGATTGCCTAAAATATCAATATTTCTTATGTAGACGAAAGGAATGAAATTAAAAAATAAGGAAATGAATAATTGATAAAAATATATCTCATCTTCTATATTCATTTACTTAATTTTACTTAAAATATTCTATTAGAGCAGTCGTAGTCAATCTAGTCTCTACCGTTTACTAGTAAATGATTCAAACTTTGATGGTGGATGGTAAAGATTTTTCCAATGCTTTGTAAGTATTTTGTGGGTACGTTTAATTATGTTATCACAGGACCTGTGGGCGTTTTGAAAATTTTACTTCCGACAAAGACACAAAAGTGGGCGGTAGGCATACAAATATTGACTACCCTTGTATTAGAGCCATCATGTACAACGATATTCATTGTGCTTATCTATTATATTAAAGACCTTTGAGGAAAAAAATCTCACTACAAGTTTTCATACTACGGATATCTATACACTCCATTTCAAGATGTGAAATCTTCACACCGTAATTATCCAAATGTTCCACTATCAGAGAAGAAAATATAACTAAAATATTTTTATGTATAATACGATCAATTGAACTGATAACCATACATATAAAATTAATCAATCAATTTTTTTTACTGTTATTGTAACTTTTATACTATTAAAAATATATACAAAAATAACCTAACGTAATAAAGTCGTTCAATTATATCATTGTAATATCGTCGTTAAATTGAAAAATTGAATTTTGAGATAATCGAGTCTTAATGTGTGAGTCTCTCTGTTAAATACATTTTACGATAATTTCTAATACATAATAAATACATTATACCTTAAGAAATTTTCGTAAAATGCATTTAACAGAGAGACTCAAACGTTAAATCACGATCATCTCAAAGTCCACTTTGTCACTTTAACGTCTTTTGTCAGTAATACGACGATACAAAGTTAAATTACCAGTTTATATTAAAGTTTTTTTTAAATTCTCCAAACGAGACTTTTGTTTTGATAATAATCACAAAGCAATCAATAATTGTAAAAAGCTCATTTCATAAAAAATGGTTGTTCACGAGAATAACATTATCAAGTGATAAGCCAAACGGGATTAATGGTATAATAGATAGATGGCCCCTAATGGCCAAAAAGCAAGCACGCATTCGCGAGTGCTGTAAGTTATGCGTTCAAATTTTACAGCTAAGGTTTTTTAGGACATTACAAAATATAGAAGAAAAAGCCCAACATGTTGAGTAATTGCCGTATAACTGATTTTTATAAACAATATGACAAAACGAGAATTCACATTACGTAGATCCATACCGTATTTTTTTAAAATTAGTTAGATAAATCAAAATACATAATTTTGAACTCTGCATATATATATTTAGGTGAAGTTGATATTAAACAGCGCTATTGCAAAAACGTTGTTCGTATTTTTTAATATAATTATTATTATCAATTAACATAGTTGTAACTAGGCCATTATCATATAACAAGACTAAAAATCTATTGAATATAATTATTAATATTAAACCAAAAATTTATAACACAGACATTTATTTATTTAAAATTTCAATAAGAAAATATTCGCTATCTTAAAACTATGTTAATAAACTTGTAAGTAAATTTTTGCTCTAGGACGACCATATATTCTATTTCTGTATGATGCTCTATTTTCAGAGAGAGTGTAGTTAATAAAATTGAAACATAGAAGTGTGTGGTACTGAATATGTTTATTTTTTTATGGTTTAGTTTTTTTTAGGAAAGTAAGAAAATACATGTATATAAAAGGCCTTGTATGAAATTGTATGGTTGGTGTGTTCAATAATATATTCCAAAAAGATCCCCGCACTCTAAGAAATATTAGACTTGTTAACACGAAAAGAGGGAGAAGAGAAAAAATAAAATCACGAACTTGGCAAGTTTTAAGCAGCGAAGAAAATTTATTGGGTTTGATTTGGGAAGATACGGCAAACGTAAGAAAACATAAAACTTTTAAATATCTCATACAAACTATTCCTCGAATCAGTATGAAGAAGTTGTGAAAATTATTCCAAGATAACGTTGTTATTCGAAGAAAGGTAACTAAGTAAAGATACACTTTTGTTTGCCTCGGGATATCCGAAAGAAATCTGTATTTATTTATGCGGGAATAGACGAGTGTAACAAATCGTGTTCAGTTATTTCGGGTAACTTTGGGTTCTCCGTCTAATTTTGTCCCGGATTGTTTCAGCTTTACGAATAAATATTGTCTGTCACAAACTTACATAGCGGTAATAAATACGTAACAATATAGAATGTCAAAATCTTCCCGCTTGTAAACTTGTCTGATAAAATTCTTCATATATTCCATTTTCCATTCCAATACATCTACATAGATGCTGTTGATATTTAAACTATGGTGTAATGAACGTGTGATATACTATATAGCATTTTTTTTCTAAATAAAGCTTATAGATATTAATTTCAAGTGATTCAAAGCTCGCGTGTTTATACATTTGACTACGTTGGGTGCCTTATTTAACCCTTTGATTTAATATTTTCATGTGAAGCCGTATTAGCTTAAAGGGCGAAATATTTTTTTGTAATCTGCGGAAAGTATTTGTTTTATGCTAATGACGGTGTTTTTCTTTTCATACTCTTGCTTCAATTGTTTCTGTGGGACAAAGTAAAATTAAAAACAAATAAAGCCCTTACAAATAACGTTTCTTTTGTTGTAAAATATTGTTATTTTTTCTGTTTTTTTAATGACAGAGTTAGCAAAAAAATACGTGTTTTTCTGTAATAAAAATTCTACAAATTTTCTGTGTTTTTACATGAAATTTATGTTGATTTCATTGCCAATTGTCATTTTTTTTCTTAATGAAGACCTACGGTTTTTTTACAATTCGTCAGAAAAGAAAAGTATCGCATTATTTCTCATGGTTACATTTTTATTTCCTTGTCTCTTGACATTAACCTAAATAAACACAATTTATTGCCTGCGTCTGTTTGTCACCTCGGATGTTGTTGGCAAGTACAATTGTGTATAATTAACATGTTTGATGTGTATTCATATACAAGACGTGATACCGAGAAAATTAAACGGTGGACTGACAATACCTGAAATATATTCTATTAACATATTTCATTACCTTTATCATTGTGGAGATTTATACATTCCGAAATTCTCAATATCATATCATTTAACACTTTAAAATTATTGTATATTTTTTACAATATTCACTGTCTTTGAAATGTTAAATTTAAATTATTATTATCATATTATTTTACGTATCATGTTGTTAATACTTGTATAATTTGTATTATTATCAACAGGCGAAATACAATTCAATGAAATCATCATTGAAAAAAACCTGTATAATTAAGTATTATTTATCATAATTAATATTTTCGACTGATGGTGCTTGATGTAAATTGATTTTAAATTCTGAA